>CALNHX010002028.1:0-144585 GCA_940337035.1 Agriotes lineatus
TGAGAAATCTGCACGATTGCAAAAAATAATTGAACAATGAAGTCTTTGTTGTCTGGAGGAATTTTCGCTGGCCTCCATTATCAAATAAACCGGATGTTATTGTCTGGAGCTTTAGACTTGTCCAGACATGTTTGAGAAATGTGCAAGACTAGTAAAAATTGAACAATGAAACCCATTGTTTGAGAAAAATCTGCACAACCGCTAAATTGAATGGAACCTTTGTTTGGAAATTAAAACTTGTTTGAGGCTCTGGGTGAGACACACGAGTGACTGGGATCTGGTAGTTGATAGTCTCTCGCATATTTTGATAATTATTAACAGTCAGTTAGTAAACAGTATTTGACATAATACAAAAGTGTTGGAGTCTTAGAGACGTTGAGAGAAATCCTCAACATTGTTTGTAAGCACCGAATGTAAATATTACGTTTTTTTCCCGTATTTTATTAAATACACAGTCTCGAAATTGAGCCGATAGTTATTTATATCGCTTTTTGCTGTTGAATTTATGTACAGAAAACAGCATCCCTCACTTTAACAGTATGTTCCTAAATAAATATTATTATTATGCTGTAGAGATTTACAGGTTACTGTTCGGAGTGTAAACTGAGTTAAAAATTTTGGATATTTCTATACCGCTATTAGCAACAGTACCATTTAATTGCATATTGTTTTCTTTTACGTAAGACCCAAATTTTAGATTCGATTGTTTTAATATAGGTTCGAAAGCACTGCTGACAGACAGACAGACAAGCAGAAAACTTGTAATGCAGCTGCCAAACCGGGCCTTGTCAAATATCGAACAGCAATATATATTAGTAAAAAATACTCTTCAGTTAGCAGGTTAAAAGTTTGATGTAGTTTTAGCCAATCTTATACACATATAATTCCAGCACTAAAAAATGGTAGGAAACTAAAACACATAAGTACGGTGTAGTCTTAAACAGCAGAATTTTATAATACAAAACAGAGCAATAAAAGAACCGTGAGGGATCATATTTAACCACCCGACATTTTTCAGTTTATCCGATTCAGCAACTTCCGCATATCAATTTCACAAAACCAAACACTTTCTTTGTTCTTGTGTTAGCACCTTGGCTTTAAGAATATTATGGTAGTATATTTACGAAATCCGGCGCCACAGCACTATGTGTTTTAACTACATTTCTTATTAAGCATTCAATAGCTACAAAAATAAAAAGCAGCTTAAAATATTGTTTCTAAAAGGAGTGGTGGTTTAGTTTTATTATTGGAATTTCGGTTTCTTACAACGGTATTTGTAAATCATTCGTAAATAGTCCAGTTCCTAAGGAAATATTATTATTATGCTGTAGAGATTTACAGGTTACAGTTCGGAGTGTAAACTGTGTTAAAAATTTCCATACCGCTATTAGCAGCAGTACCATTTAATTGCATATTGTTTTCTTTTACGTAAGACCCAAATTTTAGATTTGATTGTTTTAATATAGGTTCGAAAGCACTGCTTAGACAGGTAGACAGCTGGACAGCTAGACAGGTAGACAGGTAGACAGCTAGACAGGTAGACAGCTAGACAGGTTGACAACTAGACAGCTAGACAGGTAGAGAGCTAGACAGATAGACAGGTAGACAGCCAGGCAGGCAGACAGACATACTACTAACGAAGTAAGAAGAGGGAAGTTAAAACAGATCTGAATTTAGCGCTTTCAAAATTATTACTACAGAACATCAGGGGATCAATGGCCTCTCTTAACAGTGTCTGAGAATTTGCAACGATAAATAAATAGACCACTGCTCAACCTGACATGTTCCTGTAACGGTTTTATGGGCACGACGGTGTAATAAAACGACAATTGTAAATATAATTGTATTTTATTTGTCTACTGTACATGTATAAAATTATTATAAATATATTATACACCAGTAATCTATTGTGGTAGAGGTGTTGTTGTCATCTCTGTCTGGAGGGTGCCACGATCTCCTCGTGCTGTTTCCGAACTGGATTTATTCAATTATTCCTGCCTCTTTTAACTCTTCTATTATACTAACAATTTCATTTCTATGATTTGTATGACCAGATGCTTGAGAGGCATACAGTAACTTTAATTGATCAACTAACTTGTTCGGATCATCCCAGTAAACATAATCCAACGGTTTATCGCTAACTTGTTTATACATTTGCTGCATACCTTTACCAGTACGCTTTGTAGTCCTTAATGATATCGATGTTGGTGAGGGTGATGATGACAAGTCAGATTTATAAATTTCTTGTATTTCGCTTGGTTGAAACCTACCTTCTGATCATTTTTATCAAAATTTCTATGTGCCGCATTTGTTCTGTTTATGATATCATTATAATTTCCTCTATCTGTCAGCGTTGGAGTTATTTGAGGATCGTTTTTAAATAGTAATTAGTACAAACCAGGAGTACCTTCATAGTGCACATTTTTAACAATTATATCTGATCCCTTTATATCTAGCTCATCTCCACCAAAATAAAATTGTTTTTATCAAAATCATATCTAATTCCGTATCTCCCTAGATTTGGTCTTTCTATAAGATAATTGCTTACATATTTCCTAGGAAGTTTATCCTACTGTTCTAAGAAAGAACTTATAGCTTGCGGTTCTATGCTGGTAGACGGCTGATATTTGTTTGTTATAGTCGTATTAGAATCATCTTCGGCGGATTCACACACTACCTCATCAGCCGGTTTTGGTGTAAATAATTCTAGTTTTGGAGGATTTGATTTATTGATATATTCATCATCATCATCATCCGCGTCATAATCGTATTTAGTTTTTCTTTTAAGATTATATTTATCATCATTATAATTGTATTTAACTTTCTCTTTCTTTTTCAATTTGAAAGGCTTAAATTGTGATAGAGGATTCTCTTTTGCAACACCTTGCATTTGTTCTGTAACAGATTTTAAAAAATTGTCAAGGAACTGTTGTTGCACCAACTTACCCTCCTTAAGAGCTCGAACTTTCTGTCTTATAATATTTTTAGTTTTAATAAGTTCTGTTGCTACATTCGTTTTCATTATTGTCACAAGTATGTAAGCGGTAGACAGGTAGACAGATAGCCAGGTAGACAGATAGACAGCTAGACAGGTAGACAGCTAGACAGGTAGACAGCTAGACAGGTAAACAGCCAGTTAGACAGTTAGACAGACTGACAGATTCCAACTAGTTCACACGTCGACAGTTTCTTATCACATAATAGATATCAAAATTGTTAGATGTATATATAAGAATCAAATTCATGACTATAGCGTCCACCAAGCTGAGTTTAGTTATTCGCTAGAATTGTCTGAAATATGATTGAGGATAATGTTTACCACCACTGTTTTCTTTCATATGTTCGTGCAATGTGCAAGCAAGGCATTTTCGTCCTTCTTGATCGGTTTCCCCTTTACATTTTGGACACTTATACTTAACTGGTACAGGCATCTATCTCACTCCTATTTCTATTACTGCTCACAATCTGTACAATAAATGGTGTTAAGAATGCCTGCCTGCCTGTCCGTCTGCCTGTCTGTCTGTCTGTCTGTCTGTCTGCCTGCCTACCTGCCTGTCTGCCTGCCTGCCTGCCTGCCTGCCTGCCTGTCTGCCTGTCTACCTGTCCGCCTACCTATCTGTCTGTCTGTCTGTCTGCCTGCCTGCCTGTCTGTCTGCTTGTTTTCCTGCCCGCCTGCCTGTCTGTCTGTCTGTCTGTCTGTCTGTCTGTCTGTCTGTCTGTCTGTCTGTCTACCAAATTTATAGACACTGATAATGGAGGTCATTAACTACATCTGTTGTAAATTTATCAGACGACTCCATACATTTTATTTTTTTAGCAACTTTGCACATTTCTCAAACAATCACATCCTGCTCACATAATGGGGGTCATTTACTCCGTGTCCTCATTACAAAGAAAAATATTACGAGAAGTATTTCTATGAATTTTTGAAGTTATTTCCATGGTTTGGTTGCAATCGTATGGATACTACCGTTACGCTAGATGGACATCCGGACTTTAAAACTAATACAAAACTACGACTTCCAGACGGGTGGAGTTGGTTTGATGACAATGTGATGGAGCCCATCGAGGAGCATTTAAAAATTTTGAGATTAGAACGTGAATGTGTGAAAAAAATCGTATATGATTTATGGTGATGCCTGCCTCTCCATCTGTTAAATGTGTTGCAAATTCTCAGACACTGATAATGGAGGCCATTGATCCCCTGATATTCTGTAGTAATAATTTTGAAAGCGCTAAATTAAGATCTGTTTCAGTATTAATATCCAACTTCCCTCTTCTTACTTCGTTAATAGTATATCTGTCTGCCTGCCTGTCTGGATGTCTACTTGTCTATCTGTCTAGCTGTCTGCTTGCCTGCCTGCCTGCCTGTTTAGCTGTCTAGCTGTCTAGCTGTCTAGCTGTCTACCTGTCTAGCTGTCTAGCTGTGTGACTGTCTAAGCAGCGCTTTCAAACCTATATTAAAACAATCTAATCTAAAATTTAAGTCTTACGTAAAAGAAAACAATATGCAATTAAATGGTACTGCTGCTAATAACGGTATATAAATTTTTAACTCAGTTTACACTCCGAACTGTAACCTGTAAATCTCTACAGCATAATAATAATATTTTTTTAGGAACTTGCTTATTGCTAAAGTTAAGGATGCTGTCCTTCTGTACATAGATTCAACAGCAAAGAGTAATAATAACTATCGCCAAATTTCGAAAGTTTGTGTATTTAATAAAGTACAGGAAAACACATGTAATATTTACATTCCGTGCTTACAAACAGTGTCTGTAAATTTTCAAGCAATTTTAAGCAAATTTTTTAACCACACTTTTATTTTTAGCAACCTTGTACATTCCCAGATTTTCCCGTCAAGAACCTGATCATAATTTACATTTATCGTTAAAACCTAAATAGAATTTGAATTTCCCACCAAAACTCTGATCATGATTTGAATTTATCGCCAAAACCTACGCAAAATTTGAATTTACCGCCAAACCTGCGCAGAATTTGAACTTCCCGCCAAAACTGTGCAGAAACCTACGCAGAAACCTCCGCGCAAACCCTCGCGCAGACCTACGCAGAAACTCCAGACAATAATCACATCCGGTTTTTTTAGCAATCTTGCACATTCCCAGACGCTCACATCCGCAGGTCTGGACAGATATTTTCTATAGTCTGCGCCTTCTTCTAATTTTAGCTTTATTTACACAATTTCTAGTGCGATTGTTTAGTTACAAAATGTTTTTAAACAAGTTTGAGATTTTCTCTTATACATCTGATTTTTAACCAATCTAGATAAGTTTTTATCCAGCAAAATGAAACTGTCCCTCACCGTTGGGTATCGTGTATAGCATCCTTATTAATTAGAGTATTTTTTACTAATATATTGTTGCGGCCTAATAGCTTTTACTTGGCTTTATTTTATTTAATTCTTATTCTCACGGTTTTATCTTAAAATTTTGATTTTAATCTTACCTTTTGCGTACAGTCTTTAGCATTGTAATTACCTTAGTTATTCGACTCTAATCGACTATTAAAATCAGATTAAGACATAAACCATAAATACGGGATATAGGACAATTGTATTTATTAAATAATTAATAAGTTCCTTTATCATACGTTTAACAACTTTGTTAATAATATTTGATAAATACTTAATTTTAGTTAATTCAATTTTAGATTAATAATACTGTCTGTTTATATCTTCTATAGTCTTTTATTCGTCAGATATCTCTGCTACAACTATGCTCGTTGCAACCAAAAACTGGACTATTTACGAATGATTTACAAATACCGTTGTAAGAAACCGAAATTCCAATAATAAAACTAAACCACCACTCCTTTTAGGAACAATATTTTAAGCTGCTTTTTATTTTTGTAGTTATTGAATGCTTAATAAAAAATGTAGTTAAAACATATAGTGCTGTGGCGCCGGATTTCGTAAATATACTACCATAACATTCTTAAAGCCAAGTTGCTAACACACAAGAACAAAGAAGGTGTTTGTTTTTGCGAGATTGGTATGCGGAAGTTGCAGACGTTTCAAGATAACTGAAAAATGTCGAGTGGTTAAATAAATGATCCCTCACGGTTCTTTTATCGCTCTGTTTTGTATTATAAAATTCTGCTATTTTAAGACTCCACCGTATTTATGTGTTTTAGCTTCCTACCATTTTTTAGTGCTAGAATTATATACAGTGTGTTTCACTTTACATGGAAGCACCCCTGTATTTTCTTTGTTTTTGTATGGATCGATTTGCATTTTTTATCAGTTGTACAACTCACCAAGAGCCATCGATTTATGTCCTTGAGCACAAAAGACGTTAGCCTTGCCTACTACGATCAAGAACATGAGTCGCATTGTCAATATTTTGCATCGCGTTAGAGTTACAGCAAAAAGTTATTAAGAAAAGTTGTTTAGAATCAAAAGAATACCCCAGATACCGATTTTCGTTTAATAATTCGAATTTTTTATTTTTATCTATAAATTTGTCCAAGTCCCAAATTTCAACTTTTAATTTGGTATCAAATGGTGTCATGGATAAACAACATTTTTATTTTTATTGCAAACGTCATTAACTTTTAATAACGGCTGAATTACTTTTAACTGTTGCTGAGAAAGTAGAAATAATTAGAATTACTGGTGAAAATGCAAGATCCAATAGAGAAGTAGCTAGAATAATATTGGATCTTGCATTTTCACCAGTAATTCTAATTTATTTCTACTTTCTCAGCAGCAGTTAAAAGTAATTCAGCCGTTATTAAAAGTTAATGACGTTTGCAATAAAAATAAAAATGTTGTTTATCCATGACACCATTTGATACCAAATTAAAAGTTGAAATTTGGGACTTGGACAAATTTATAGATAAAAATTAAAAATTCGAATTATTAAACGAAAATCGGTATGTGGGGTACTCTTTTGATTCTAAACAACTTTTCTTAATAACTTTTTGCTGTAACTCTAACGCGATGCAAAATATTGACAATGTGGCCCATGTTCCTGATCGTAGTGGGCCAGGCTAATAACGTCTTTTGCGCTCAAGAACATGAATAGATGCCTCTTGGTGAGTTGTACAACTGATAAAAAATTCAAATCGATCCATACAAAAACAAAGAAAATACAGGGGTGCTTCCATGTAAAGTGAAACACACTGTATGTGTATAAGATTGGCTAAAACTACAACAAAGTTTTAACCTGCTAACTGAAGAGTATTTTTTACTAATATACAGGGTGAGTTTTTTTTCATTATTACTATAGGGATCTCGGAAACTGTGAAAGATAGAAGGTTGGTTAAATGGGGAAAGAATTGCAGTTTTATGAGCTTATTCGAAATGTGCTTTTGTTTCTCTGACAAAATCCAAGGCCTACTAAATACAAGCAAAATATTAAAATTACTTAATTTCTTAAAGTCGGTCTAGCTCCGTTATTATTGAAAATAGAAAAAAAATAATACGAATAAAAGTTTTAGCTATTTTTACGGTGTTTATCTTACACTTATTAGTTTTCTTTTAGCTTTCATAGTTTTTGAGTTATAACATTAAGTTACATTTTTTTCAATAGCAATTATAGTTGGCTTAGACATTTCTAAAAAGAGCATATCTCGTTTGCTAAATGGAGAAAGAATTGCAGTTTTATGAGCTTATTCAAAGTGTGCTTTTGTTTCTTTTAAGAAATCCAAGGCCTACTAGATATTAGCAAAATATAAAAAATAACTTAATCTTTTAAAGTCGGTCTAGCACCGTTAATATTGAAAATAGAAAAAAAATAAGAATAAAAGTTTTAGCTATTTTTAGGGTGTTTATCTTACACTTATTAGTTTTCTTCTAGCTTTCATAGTTTTTGTTTTCGTCATTTTCTTATTACAAAAATTATTATAAAAAAATTATTTGTCAAAATAGGTATAACAAACCTTATGTCATTTTAAGCGGAAAAGTGAGCTCTTTTTAGAAATGTCTAAGCCAACTATGATTGCTATTTAAAAAAATGTAACTTAATGTTATAACTCAAAAACTATGAAAGCCAGAAGGAAATTAATAAGTGTAAGATAAACACCCTAAAAATAGCTAAAACTTTTATTCTTATTATTTTTTTTCTATTTTCAATAATAACGGCGCTAGACCGACTTTAAGAAATTAAGTAATTTTCATATTTTGCTTGTATCTAGTAGGCCTTGGATTTTTTCAAAGAAACAAAAGCACATCTCGAATAAGCTCATAAAACTGTAATTCTTGCCCCATTTAACCAACCTTCTATCTTTCACGGTTTCCGAGATCCCTATAGTGATAATGAAAAAAAACTCACCCTGTATATTGCTGTTCGATATTTGACAAGGCCCGGTTTGGCAGCTCATTACAAGTTTTCTGCCTGTCTGTCTGTCTGTCAGCAGTGCTTTCGAACTTATATTAAAAACAATCGAATCTAAAATTTGGGTCTTACGTAAAAGAAAACAATATGCAATAAATGGTACTGTTGCTAATAGCGGTATAGTAATATCCAAAATGTTTAACTCAGTTTACACTCCGAACTGTAACCTGTAAATCTCTACAGCATAATAATATTTCTTTAGGAACTTGCTTATTGCTAAAGTGAGGGAACGCTGTCCTTCTGTACATAAATCCAACAGCGAAAATTGAAATAAATAACGATCGGCTCAATTTCGAGACTGTGTATTTAATAAAGTACGGGAAAAAACGTAATATTTACATTCGGTGCTTACAAACAATGTTGAGGATTTCTCTCAATGTCTATAAGACTCCAACACTTTTGTATTATGTTAAATACTGTTTACTAACTGACTATTAATAACTATCAAAATATGCGAGAGACTACCAACTACCAGATCCCAGTCACTCGTGTGTCTCACCCAGAGCCTCAAACAAGTTTTAATTTCCAAACAAAGGTTCCATTCAATTTAGCGGTTGTGCAGATTTTTCTCAAACAATGGGTTTCATTGTTCAATTTTTACCAGTCTTGCACATTTCTCAAACATGTCTGGACAAGTCTGAAGTTTCAGACAATAACATACAGTTTATCTGATAATGAAGGTCAGCAAATATTCCTCCAGACAACAAAGACTTCATTGTCAAATTATTTTTTGCAATCGTGCAGATTTCTCAAACAATGGACGTTATTGTTCAATTGGTAGACAATAACATCCTGCATCTGCAAGTCTCAACAAGTTTTGCATTCCCAGACAATGAGTCACATCCGCTTGGGCCTGAGGATTTTTTTTTATAAGCGTGAAATAAAATTAGACATTTAGCCTCAAAATTCATCGTGGGAATCTTTTAAAATTTTAAAATTAGACTTTTATCCCCCAAAAATTCATCGTGGGAATCTTTTAAAATTTCAAAATTACACTTTTAGCTTCCAAAAATTCATCGTGGGAACCGAAAGTGGCACGTGACCTAGGTGAGGTCAATGACCCCGGCTAGACTTATGACCTTGACCCCGGCTAGGCCCGTGACCTTGACCCCGGGTAGGCCCATGACCTTGAAAAACTTCAAGGTCACATGTGGCCCAGAACCCGTCTAGCTACACTAGTTTTAGCCTATATTTTTCAAACAAAATCATACAAATTATGGAAACAACTTTAATCTTACAGTAGTTGCTTGATACACGCATAAGTAACAACTGTCGCTTACGCGTGAGGCTGATTCTTGAATCGCACGATAAGTTAACATGCACGTTAAGTCGATCACGAGACAGCTAAGCTATTGTTTGTACTGTTGCAATTGGTGGTCGACGGTCAACTATTCTACTCAACGCACACGTGTAATTCGAGAATCGACCCCCAGGTCTGAACTAACGTCATCGGTTATTATTCTTTACATTAATGTCGGTAGAGAATAAAATTTAATACAATACACGGTGCATAAGTTTATACTGGGGCTCTGACGTCCTTGAACACCTACTTGCCCACTAAAACTTATTAAGCATTTTGGACTGTAAATACCGATTAGTAGTTATTTGTTATTAAAGAACCTACATATTATTACTTACCAGCAGAGGCAGCGCAGTCCAAACATTCCATTTTTAACACTTTTTTCTTCTTTTTATCCACTTGTAGTACAACATCGTAATTTTTGCCTTTTACTTTATGTTCTGGGCAAATCTTGCATTTTACTGTGCAGACACTACCATCTCTCCGTACTTGCACATACCCCACTGCAGAGTCACCGTAGTTTGCACGGGTAACTCTGAAAGAAACATGATAAAATGTACACCTATCCCAAATCAGTACTAGGAATTTAAATTTAAACCTGAATCAATATTAATCAACAAACTTTTAAAATGAACGTACTTATGCTCTTTTACTCCATGAACTTCGTGTGCAGAATAGCAGTCGTTGTTAGAAAAATATCCAGCAACCATAAAATTGTTCACTTCCGGTAAATTGTCAGATTCTGCTCTAACAAACCCTTCTTCGACTTTTCGAGCCATTACTAACAGGTCAGTGTTGCAGCAAAGGTAGAAAGAAAGTGGTGTAATAAGACAGATACTTGGATTGCTAAATAAACAAAATTAATTACTAATACAAATAAATGTTAAATTGCGTTGATAGTTTACCTTTTTCCGTTAGTTTCCTATTGCATATAGTCTTGAAAACGACTGTTTTTTTTATTAATGCAAAAACAACCAGCAAAAACAACCATGTAGCAAGACGAAACGAAGCAATTATTATAAACAGACGATGAAAACAAGCAACTTGCCAGCACAGCTGACAGTCTCATACGCACTGTGACGTCACACCGGTTGGCGCATGCGCTTTAGCGTTTTGCAAGCGGTTTAAAATTTCATAATATCGCTAAGTTTTAATTTAGTTTGATTACATATATTGCAATGGTATTTAGCCCTCCACTCGGCTCTGGTGGCAGTGCAAGAAAATTAAGAATCAAGTCACAAAAGCACAGAGTTGAGGTAATGCATACAACTGAGAAATTTCACATAATTTGCTAATCGTAATCACACTGGCAAAAATGGCCAATAACATTGAATGTATTTGAATGAGCAGACAAGTATTGAAACTCAATTTTCATGTATTGGAGTCAGTAATATAATTTAAGCACAATATAAAAGGTTTGGGCAAAGTAGAAACCGAACCTAAATTTGATAAAACTGGCACAGAAAGTTCAAAATATGCACAGCTTAAAATGAAGCGTAGAAAGTAAAATAATTAGAAAATGGACATTTCATGAGCATTTTAAGATAAAGGTAAAGAAAAGGATGATCAGAGAAGGATAATGCAAAGAGCATAGAAAAGCCAGGCAAATCAAATATTACATGCAGCAACAAGATTTGGAAATTTGAAGAAAATCATACAGTGGCAGGAAAATTGCTTAAATTCAGACAGCAGGATAATGAAACAATATTGGTGTTTAAAAACGAATCAGTGTAGTGACAAAAATGGGCAGTTAAGTGTAATAAAATGAAGTGAGTGGCGCTTTAAGACTATGAAAAATCAGAAATTCAAAGGACAATTAATTTAAGATTTATAATATTGTAAATAATATAGCATAAGGTCAATTTGAATTTATAAGTAGCATCATTGAACTTAGTTTATTTCCTATTTTAAAATATTAGATGGTGTTTTGTTATTAACGACTGATCAGCAAACAATTCAATAAAATTTTGTAAATGTCAGTTGAGTTTTACTCCTACTTTAATTAAAGAATTTTAATATTTACAATTTTCTTACAATAAAATAAAGTGCACCATAAGATTCAGAAGTTCGTGATGCATCTACACAAATGAAGGTGGCAAAATCGCAAGCATAAAATTATTTTCTCTTCGGCTACCACATCGACGAGAACGGGTCCCGATCGCAGTTCCCGCAGCAGCAGTTTACAGCTAAGTGGGGAGTCCTGAGCCTACAAGGGTGTTCCAGCAGCTCCGCCCAAGAGGTACCAGCACGCAACAGCAGTTTGAGCATCCCGGGGGCGAAGATTCCAGCGAGGCGCATTATAGAGGGCTTCCGAGACCAGCTCCGAACCTGCAAATTTGAGGTTAGTGCATTTGAACGAATTAATCGGCGCTAGAGAGTTTGAACGAGTAAGAATACCTAGAACCCGAGCTGCAGAACCAGATTCCAATTGAATTTCGTGTCCATGAGCAATCAGATTTGCAGAAATTGTAATTTAAGATGCCATTTGGAGGTTAGAATAAACAAATGCAGGATTAGCGTCCTTAAACAATCAAGGCAAAGTTTTCGACCTGAAAAACAAATGAGTATAGTGACGCCGATTGAAGGCGCAATTATTTAAAAACTTACCTGATAAATTTGTTCATTAAATTCCTTTGATAAATCATTTCACACGACAGCGTAGTTTGAATGATTTGGGCCAGAATATCTGACAGATTAGTAGCACCTGCGCAGTGCGTTTTAAATATAAGTTCAAGTTCATATTTGCAGTGGCGTACCGTTCAACTTTTAAAATTGACAAATTAGGAACCCAAGACCCGAGATTTGAGTTTCATGTTTTAATTGAGCTAGCGTATTATTCATTATCAAATGAATGTATTATAAATAAAAGGCGAACTACCGTAAATAACATTCTCAATTGGCGAACCCAGGAATAAATAATTAATCAGTCAAAATTTGATTGCAACAAGATTCTGAAAATAGTTGTGTGGTGATCTTTATGTATTAATTAGTTATATTACATTTACAATTATAATACTCATCAAGTCACTGTCATAGCAATATATACACTTATGTCTCTCAGAAAAATTCCTACACTTATTTTAGCTATATTAATTTCATATTATAGCCAGTTTAGCTAGATTTGTTTTATGTGCAAGTAGCCTATTGAGGTCTTTTGAGTGTAATAAGGTAACAGAAATAGAAAAATCAATAAGAATAAATAAAGCATTGTAGAAAAGTTTCATTTTTGAATAGAACATAAAGATTTATAATTGAATATAAAGGTTAGTAATCAAAAAAAGGTACATTTAAAAATTTAAACTAAAATATGGCAGAAGAAACAATAACTAAAGAGCAATTTGAAAAGTTAAAGGAAATGATGCTACAAATGAAGTTACAAATGGAGGAAATTATAAAGGAGGAAAGGGAAGGGCATAAAAGATTGCTAGCGTCAATTGAGAAAACTACAGAGGAAATTAGGAAAGAGAGAGAGGAAAGACGTAAAAGATGGCAGAAACAGGAAAAAGAGAATAAGTTAAAGACAGATTTAAAGGAGTCAATGCAATCAGAGGAGCTGTTAGATGAGGAAGACGATTCTACGGAAAATAATAAACAGGTAAAACAGAATGAAATAAACCGTAATAAAGAAGTAAATGTGGTAACAAGAGGTATATTGAGTTATACTAGAGTAACAAATATTTAAGGAGAAATAAAGGATTTTATAAGGTAAATAGAATAACAGGAGGTTGCATAATTAATGCCAATAAAAATAAGAAAATGACAAAGAAGGAAAAATGTAAACGATGGCTAAAGGAGGAAGCAAAGAAATTAAAACAAAGGCTGAGACGAAAGGAAGTATCGAGGCTTATAGTAGTTTTAAAATGTTAATTAAGAACATCACGTATTTTAACAATAAAGAATAAGGAAGATTTTATCAGAAGTAACGGAAGAAAATAACCAAATTGAAAATTACCATTTATTAAAAGTAAATTTAAAGAATAATGAATATTTAATATTAAAAGATTGATGAGTACATATGCACCACTATCTAGAAAGAAGACATTATTACACTATAAAGTACGATGGTATCATTAATAAAGGAAGAAATAATTTTAAATAATTTAAATGTCTTACATAAGAATATAATTAAAGTGAATAAAATAGATTTGCTATCTGCAACCAAAAGAAAAATATCAACAACAAACCGAATGTTAAATGTTAAAATAATTATTAATCAATGGGAAGGTGTTGTTAGATTATTTATAGTTAAAGACCTTAGAGTGGACTTGATGTTAGGCATTGACATTATTCAGCAATTGGGTATTCATATAAACGGAGCACAAAGGTGTATTCATTTAAAGGGGTTAATTAAATCTTGGATCTGTACCAGTAGTGTCGGCCAAGAAGATAAGTGTTGCCAATTAGAGAGAATTGGAGACGCATTGAAATATAAAGAAGGTATAGTAATAAATAATAATTATGATAATAATGGGTTATTGCTGAATGAGTCAAAAATAGGTGAAAAGAATAAACAATTTATACATCATTGTTTTAGTAATCCAAAAGCATGCTCAACCGATACACAACAAGAAGATAGCTTTTTACGGCTTTCATGCCCATTGTCATTAAGTAACAAACAATCCAATCCCGGAATTCGTTTGTTACATAGCTTTTTATGAAAAAGCCTTTAAGCTTTGTCAGGTCATTTTGGCAACTTACAGCAATATAATTAACCATTTAAGCCTTCAGAGCAGCCTGTCTGTACTTTAAACCCGTTCTTAGATATTTAACTTTTCATCGCATATGTTAGCAATAATGATTTCGAACACCCTGTAGCTTAGCGTAGTTGCCCCGAGTTGACAGCATTTTGGGCCACCTTTTTGAACGCCGTCCCGGGCAACTGGCGGTCTGGATTTTGTTCCGCATCGTTAGTTCGCGGGCTAGACAAAAATTCAGCCTGTTGGAGAGAATGAGAGGGCCTCTTATCGTCTTTGTCACTACGACACGTTTTTGTTTCATCCGGCGAGCGTCACGCCTTGCGATTGGCTATTTGTGGTAGCCTGATGATGCTTCCTTTTTGGCTCGCGTTTTTTTCTAACGGTCGATTTTTTTAGTCAGTCGAGCCCCAGCCACGAAGTCGTGAGGACGTGTTGTTCTTCCGCCGTGTGTTTTTGGCAGTTGGCAGAGGGTCGAGCTTCAGTAAACTCCTGTGGTGGCAGTCCGTGTTCTTTTTACGTGTCGTTGCATGAATGCAGCATTATGTCGGCTTGTTAGCCCTTTAAACCCCGGTTCTTTTGCTAAGTACGCGGGAACACGATCGCTGTGCTTATACGTGTAACGGTTACGTTGTCAACATTTGCATAACCCTGGGAGGTCAACGCAAAAACTTCATTCCGAAAGGGGACTCGTGAAGACATCCAACCATTTTTTCCTGTATCGCATGAGCCACGTTAGGTGCCACCTGTCATTAGCCGAGCCAACAAGGTAATGATCTGTAATAACCTTTGTGTCGCCGCCCGTTTAATTATACCGCTTCTCGCATTTAAGTTTTGCTGCAAACATGATGCCAGAGTGACGCACACTCCTTGTAAAAATCACTGATGCGAATTAACGCTTGCTTTATCAGCCAATTTTAATTGTACCGCTTCTCGCATTCAAATTTTGCTGCAAACATGATGCCAGAGTGACGTACTTCTTCTTCTTTCTTCTTTTTGTAGCCATTTTCTACCCTATGGATATAGGCCTCCTTCATGTTCTTCCATTTTATCCTATTCTGTGCCACCATGTACCAATTCAGACCCGCTGTACGTTTGACATCGTCGACCCATCGCATCTGTGGACGTCCCACACTTCTCCTCTGTCCCCAGGGTCTCCATCTGATGGTCTTGTTACTCCACTTTTCCTGGCCTCTAGCCACATGGCCGGCCCATTCCCACTACCGCGTCGCCACTCTTTCAATTACATCTTGTACCTGCGTTCTTTCCCTTATCCAGTGATTTGTCTTGTGGTCTCTTAGGGTTATACCAAGAGTTTTGCGCTCAATTGCCCGTTGATTTGTTCTCAGTTTATTTATTATGGATTTGGTAAGGGTCCAAGTTTCAGCTCCGTAGGTGGTCACTGGTAGGATACACTGATTATATAAATCTGCTTTCAGTTTTACAGGTATTGGCATCAGTAATATATCTTTGATCTTTTCGAAAGCCGCCCAGGTAAGCTGTATTCTGGAACGGATTTCTAAGTCTTGATTTTCTTTACCTAGTGCTATTGTTTGTCCTAGGTACGTGTATTGTGATACTAATTTTATGTTTTCCTCGTCTATTTTAATGGTGCCTGTGTCATCGATTTGGTTTGACATATATCTAGTCTTCGTGAGATTGAGTTCTAACCCTATTCTGGCCGATGCTGTTTTAATGTCTGTGACCATAGACCTAAGTTCTGCTTTGTCGTTTGCGAAAACTACTATGTCATCTGCGAACATTAGATGGTGTAATTTGTCGCCTGCTATATTTATGCCTCGGCCATTCCAGTTTATTGCCTTCATTGCATCTTCCAATGTTGTTGTAAATAATTTTGGGGACATGTTGTCTCCCTGACGTACGCCTCTTTCTATTTTCACTTTCTCCGTGTTTTTGTGCACTCTGACTTTCAAGCTGGCTTGGTCGTAGATACTCTTTATGATATTAATGTATCTGCTGTCAATTCTGGCGTTTTTCAGTGCTTGTATTATGGCCCACATTTCGACCGTGTCAAATGCCTTTCTGAAGTCTAGGAAAGCCATCCATAAGGGAATATTATATTCAGTCGCTCTTTCTATTATTGTACGAACTGTCTGAAGATGTTCTATTGTCCAGCTTGTTTGTTAGCCGGTTAGTTATTATTCTAGAAAACACCTTATATATCTGAGAGAGGAGACTGATTGGCCTGTAGTTTTCTAAATCTCGCGCATCCCCTTTTTTATAGATCAATATCACTATGGCATTGCTCCAGTCCGAGGGCACATCCTCCTCATGTAGGCATTTGTTGAATAAGCTTACTAGTTCTATCATAAAAGCTTCACCCGCTTCTTTGATAATTTCCACCAATATTCCATCTTCTCCCGCTGCTCTTCCGGTTTTTATGTCCTTTAACGCAAATTTTAACTCTTCCACTGTGATGGATGGTATTTCTTCTGAGTTCACATTCGTGATGGTTTTGTGGAGATCCGTTTCTGTTAAGTCGCATGCTGCTTTTGTTTTATATAACTCCCGGAAGAAGTGCTCACAAACTTTTATGATATTGTCTCGGTCAGATACTGTTTGACTTTCGTTATCCTTTAGTGCTATTATTTCTTTTTTTGGTTTGGTATTTCTGTTGAAAATTTTCATTCCTTTGTGCTCTTCTAGGACTTTCTGGGCAAGTTTAATATTGTGCTGGCTGATATCCTCCTTTGCCATTCTTCTTGCCATCTTGTTGACTTCTGCTTATCCTACCGTGTTCCTATATCCTTGGGAGATCAGTGCCCTACGTTTTTCGAGCATTTTCATGGTTTCCAAACTTAGTTTATTTATTCTTTTAAGTTTAGGCTTGATTTTCGCAGCTTCATGTAATATTTTAACTAATTGTTTGTTTCCATCGTTTATTGATCTCATTTCTGGGGACTCCAATTTTAGTCTGTCTGATATCGTTTTTTGGTACTCTTCTTTATGTTCTCTTAGTTTCTCACAGTCTATAGCTTCTTGCAGTGCTTTTCCCATCTTCTGTTTTCTAATATCCTTTCTGATTATTGTGATTTTCGTTCTGACCAGCCGATGGTGGCTTCCTGTATTACATCGGTTTAAAACTTCTACATCTTCGAGTATATTTGGGTATTTTGAAAGCACGTAGTCAATTTGGTTTTTGGTCCTCCCGTCGGGGCTTACCCACGTCCACTTTCTGTTGTCTTTCTTTTTGAAGAATGTATTCATGTTATAGTACTTTTCTTGTTCCAGAAAGTTTGCTAGCATTGATCCCTTCGGGTTTCTTACTCCCAGACCATGAGCTCCTACATACTCCTCCCCCTGTTCTTGCTTGCCTATCTTACAATTGAAGTCACCTATAATCAATGTGTGTTGCGTTTTATGCGTTTTAAGGGCTTCTGATACGTCCTCGTAAAACTCTATGACTTCATCGTCTGTGTGTTTTCCCGTAGGAGCGTACCCTTGTATGATTTTTAAAGTATTCCATTTGTCTAATTTAATTGTTATGTATATCACTCTGTCGAAAATAGACTTCATAACACCTATCTTCTTTTTCAGTTTTTCGTTAACTAATATGCCCACTCCACCGACGCTGGAGTTGGTCTGACCACTGAAGTATAGGATATTTCCTGATTTCAGTTGGAGGCACTCTTCATTTCGTCTTCTAACCTCACTAATTTCAAGGACGTCCCAGTTTATAAAACTTAGTTCGTACTCTAGTTCTTCGAGCCTTTCTTCCGTCGCAATGGATCTCACGTTGTAAGTTGCTACGTTTAACTTATGGGCTTGTTTTTGTTTCTTTACTTGTACATTGGTCCTACTTTTGTCTCCCCCAGAATCCTTGGGACAGCCTGACTCTTGGTCAGTGTGGGAGTTTGGATCAAAGGTCCTACCCACCTGGGGTCGTATCCGCTTGTTTTTAAAGTCTGACATGTTTTTTGTTTGAAGGGAGTTGACATTAAAACGACACGCTTGTCGGGCGGGTTGTCGAGTGATGGTCAGCCGCTCACTCTGGGTCAGACGCTGTTTGCAGCCGCTCAATATGAGTCAGACGCTGCTATCAGAGCCGGATTAAAGGGGGGGCTAAGGGGGCTGCAGCCCCGGGCCACCGAATTTCGGGGGCCTCAAATAGATTCGAAGGTTATAATCTAGTGCTGTTTCTAAAAATTTAGATCCCTTTGTACCCGTTGCATAAATGGGAATGGGGCCTCTAAAAAAATTTAGCCCTGGGCCTCACATATCCTTACTCCGGCTCTGGCTGCTATGCTAGTTTTGGTCCGCCCCGGGTATTTCATTTCCCCAGTACCACCCATATCTGAGAGGCACTCCTCTATCCGCCACCTGAGGAGGCGCCCGGTAGGGGACTAGTAACCCCCGCTGGGAGTGACGTACACTCCTTGTAAAATTTACTGTGGTGTGCCAACACCGACTTGACTACTATGGCATGTATTATTTGGAATCGTTTGTGAAGTGGTACGGTGCAAGTACACTAACTAAAAAAATTTATTGGTGTGCGTCAACTTGTGCGCCATCAGCCCACTTTAATGATAGCGCCTAAATTTGATATTGCGTACCGCCAGTTTGTGCCGCCAGGCGGCCTTGTACGTCGTAATACAGGGCGCTCGGATGACTCGGGCCCAAATTCAGGTCTTGTCTTTACGCGTTACGGTGACCAGCCGTTGGGCTTAAGCCTACGTTCAGCCATTACATCCGGCCTGGGTCTGGTACCTGACTCGACTGTGCGCCGGCCCTATAGACAGTAAGCGCTTCCCCCAGCTGGGCTTAACGATCAAGTCAACCTTTTGAACTACTATACTTGTATTTTGTAACATGTTTATTAGATCACCAACGAAGATCCAATAGATGTATTGGCCTTATCGTCTTTTTCTTGATACTGTTGCGCCTTGTGCATGTATGTTACACGGTGACGGTGTCACTGTGCCACAACAGCTGTGAGGTGGGGCCCGGACGCGGAGGAAGGGCATTCAAGGTAGGTGGTCGCGTCTGGAACTGTACCGTGGCTCCCGAAATAGTTATTCGCGTATTTTCCCGAAATATTTATTAGTGTATTTTCCCGAAATAGTTATTCGCGTATTCTCCCGAAATAGTTATTCGCGTATTTTTCCGAAATAGGTATTTGGGTATTTGCTCGAAATAGTAATTTGAGTATTTTCCCGAAGTAGTACCTTGAGTGCTTCTCGCCCCATTTAGCCGACCAGTTCCAGTTGAACGTGGAGATCCCGAGTCAGAGCTGGTGGCGCCCTCTCTCTAACAACAATCTACACATATCGCGTAACGCTTGTCCTGTGGCGTACCGGTGTTAATCCCGCCCATCTCCCTGAACGCATTTCAGCCGAGGCCTTTAGCCTGTTCTATCGATCACCCAGGGTGAACGTGCCCCATTCCCCGGATTTGTTTAGTACTCGATACTCGCCTATCAGCGGGTGTCGTAAGGACAATTTAATACCGTAACAGCTTCTGTTAAGTGAACATTATCACCAAATGATAAACAACTACAGCAGCAGCGAGTATGTACTGTCTCCAAGAATGTAATAACCTACATAATATAGGTACCATAATTACATAATTCTGTTATTTCATTATAAAATGTTGAATTTTGGAAAATGCGAGTGTCGTGTGTAGAACTGATCTATCAACATCACCAAAATTTAGCTCATGGTCCCAAACACTTTGCAATGCTATTGAGCAATAGTCTTTCCATTAAAATAATCCACTCTTCTTTCTGTAGGTTTTTCAATTTGAATGTGACTACCGTCAACAGAACCTATAAAATTGAATTAATGACTAAATAATTGTTCATAATTAAGCAGCACATACCTACCGAAAACCTGTGGGATGTAAGTTTTGTTGTAATAAACTGTCGCGAGTTTTTTCTTTTTGTACAGTCAATTGCAAAATAATCCTTTCACTACCTAGCAGTTTATAGTTATTTACATTACAAGCTGCGAAAGCTTACTTTTAGGTGTGAGGTGTTTTTGAATGGCCGAGGCGAAGCGTAAGCGTAGCCGAGACTGTTTAAAAACTCCGAGCACCTGAAAGAGCTTACGCAGCGTGTAATGTATTAAACTTTTCATTCTCCCCTCAATATTTAATAAAATACAATGACTTTTGTGATTATAATAAAATTAGTAAGACAGGTGACTTGTCGTTAACGTTACTTTGGTAACAATACAAAAGCATTATTTTATGACATTTGTCAAATATCATTGAATAGTCTGTCATAATTTAACATGAATTTCATTAAAGAAGCTGCAAACATTGCGTGCAGAAGTTTGTTGCCGGACAAACCCAAAGGTCGGTACAATCAAGCTTACGAAAGTTTCATGGCATGGTATGCAACGAATGATGTTGACATTTTTGCTTTTTGTCGTCCAGGGCACGAAAGTTTTTCATACCTAGCAACCCATCACTTAGCATATTTTACTTTCGCTTTCAATTGCCTTATCAAAATCGAAAATGGCACTTTCGTAGAGGGGAGAATGAAAAGAAATTTTATCATTCTCATAATTACATTATGTAGGTAACGACCTCAGTAAAAAATCAAATTGATGTGCTACTTCACAGTAATAAGTTTGATGCTTAGCAAATCAAAGAAAATCCAATACATGTACAGGTACATGTTCCACAGTAAATACAAGTAACTACTTATAGTACTACCAGGCAATAAGAAAAATAAGCAAGTTTACTCTGTTCTTAAGAATATTCAGATATGTATCAATAGGAATCAATTTTTTGGTTGCTTTTTGTACTGTTTTAAGATTTCCGCGAAAATGTTTAGTTAACTTGTCGCCTGTGTAATCGTTAAATACCTACAAGTAAACAATAAAAAGAGAGTTTCCAAACAATTCATATGTTTGTATCACTGCAGTGTTACACTTACTACAAGTGACTTTTTATGGTAGTTCTAGTCCCACTCTCACTGCTTTGTAAAGAAAGCAAGCATATTCACCACTTGACAATAATGAACTGCATGATATGTCATTCCTTCAATTATACCATCATCTTCCATTGACAATGGAACACGCTCTGTGAAGGTGTCTATGCTTCATTTGGAGGCTTAGAAAAAGTGCTCGGACGCTAACACGTCCTCACGTTCTTAAACAAGCCTTCTCGTCTTGCAAAATACCACTTTTATGACTTGTAATGGAATATACTGCTATTAACACATTTTAAGCCTTTATGATTATAATAGCAATTAATCGTATTTCAAGCATATCACAATATTTTATAAAATGTTCAACAAATGTGCTAGTTTAGTTTCTTGTAAATAGTATAAAATAGCATTGGCATTTGTAAAACAGTATTAAAAATAGTGTTAGCCTTGAATTGAACAAAATGTAATGAGAGTAGCGTTCGAAACAATGTAATATCGAAGACAAATATGGTGGGAAAAGGAAGCCAAACTGAAAGGTGGTGTTAATTGGGCTTTATCAATAAAGAATTGTTAATTTGTGAATAAATACCCTTTTCCCAGTTTAAGTAAGTTTTAAAATTAATTGTGGGTATGCTGTAGTAGAGTGCATTGATTCGTAGAATCTCTGCAGAAGTTTAAAAAAGGTGTTAATTTTGTGCATCGAGTGTTGGCTAGTTTTGGGAAGAGCAATTGGAGCCCCTGTGAGCTAGAGGTAGACCTTCGTGGAAAACAGTTTGAGCCCTAGCTATTAGGCAACGGCTGAATTGGAGGTGCTCCCGCAGTGGTCGAGCTACAGGATTCGTTCTGTGGGCGTTCAGGGGCATGTATCGGCTAGCCAACGAAGAAAGTGTGGTCCACACATCGTAGGACTTGCTAAGGCTCGAGTTAAGCCCTAGTTTTAATTCCAAAAGCAACAGAAAAATCCTTTAAGTGTTTTTTGTTTGTGACGTGTATTTACTTACTGCAATTGTTATCACCTAGGCAACGCTTCAAATAATTTTCGTTTAATAACGTATTCTACTTGTTTTGCAGATTGTGAGGTGGGATTGTATATCTGAATTAATTTCCCTTTAGTTAAATAATATCTCATATTGTAGCGATCCCATTAGTTGAATCACTATTACACAAAGCGTTTACGTTTAAATTAGTAAAAATAATACCACGATAACCATCTTAATAGCAAATGTATTTCTTATAATTTATACAAATCAAAATAATATTTGCTAGGATGTAGAGAACCGTCCCATATGAGATAGTCATTTACATTACACATAATTAAATTATAATGTTCAAATCAACTAAACACAACCATAACAATACGTTTGCATAAATAAATTATCACGTCAACAACCAAGGCGCCTGACTAACTGTAAATTTAGTGCGGTGTATCCCCCTGTTTGTGTTTGTGTATTCTAAATATTAATATAAAATTTAACTTCCCATTAATTCTACATGACTATGTAATATTTTATATCGATAATAAAATGTTAGGTTTAACTGTAAATTTTGGTATGGAAATACATATTCACAAGGTTAACAGTTATGTAATATACAGGGTGGAGGAAAAACTGATTCTTGACATGTTATTAAGGGGCATTCCTTGGGTAGGAAAAAATCATTAAAAATGTAGGCGGTTTTTAAATCTAAATACTTTCAGTTATTATTATTAGAGTTTAGATGGAAGATCAGAGGAGTTGGATTTCTTACTACCAGCTGAATCCCGATTTGTGGTTACCCGTTTTGAGTTTGATAGTATTTTCCTCTCTCATGTCTTTATATCTTGATGTGTTCAAGAGTAATTAAACACTATTATTATTATTATATATCTTGAAAATAAGGGTGTGAAAGGTTTGATTCCTAAGTTCCTAAATGTTCGAAATGGAAAACATTACACACTTGAAGCTAAGTATAACAATATAATGCAATGGTAATTTGTAATATTATTATGATATTATAATGAAGATTGTTAAATAAATAGCAATTACTGCTACCTGCAAATTTTCTTTTATTTAGGTCACATTTTGACTGATTAAAATAATTCGGTTTTAACTGGGTTCGTTAACTTTTACAAAATAAACAGTATTGTGCCCTTTATCATATTTCACCCATCTGCAATTTAATCTTACAGAGTGTGATACGCCACTGGAATATAAATTTAACTCGAACGCGCAGAAGTTCTAGCACAAATTGGTTTATTGGGTGCCGTTCGTTTTGTGATTTAAACTAATAAAAGGCGTTTTATGAGCAATTTATCAGGTAAATTTTGAATTATTGCGCTCTTAGCGTCACTGATTCTCTTTTGTTTGCAGGCAAAAACCTCCACTTCGTTTTTACGCCGCCAATCATGCAATTGTTTTAGGAGCGCCGCTTTGGGATCAACATAACATCAAACTTGATTATTGCAATTACTGGATATTTGGTTTTTTATGGATACTTAACTCCGCCTGGGTATCGTTTGTGAAGGTTTGCTCTAGTAGTCATGCGAATTTCCGGTTGCTAACGCCGTTACTGTTAGTAAAATCGGATACCTTATCGTTGAAGTGCTGCGGCATCTCGTTCGGACTGCGTCTCCTGCTGATTTTTGCCTCAAGTTGGACCCCTGGGATGCTGTGGTCCCTGTAGAGGCTTTCTACGCGCTGTGCGTATATGCTGCAGTCGAAATCCCGGGCGCAGCAACCTTACTTTGCCCTTGGCTAAAGTTCGTAGTCTGCGCTGGTTGGTGTCGGAGTCCTCGGAAGGTGGCAACGGTGACTATTATTTTCATGTGAGGGAAAATGTTCCCCACACTCTCACAGATGCACAAACAATTTCTTGGCACAATGATATAATTTTTATTGATAAAAATAATGATTTACTACGTAAAAATTGTAATTTTCAGAGAGCACAAAAACTGCTTGTTATTAAATATTTTTATTCCTTTGTTTCTGGATGCTGGTTGTTAATAACGATTGCCTATCTAAGTTATAAAAAACGGAAATTGACCAAATACAATACAATAACTTCTTAACTAAATTTGACTTGTAATTAAAATTATGTACAAAGATTCTTATTTCTAAAATATTGTTCTTATAATTTTGGTTTTAAACTGTCATAGCGCCACTCACTTTGCGTTATTTAAATTGTCTTACACCCGTGTAATTACACTGACTTGTTTTTACAATCACCAATTTTGTTCCACATCCCGCTGTCAGCTTTTCTTGCATTTTTAAAACCCTGTCTTCTTTTCCCAGATTTTCAAATATTGCTGTCCAAAATTACAATTGCCCTGTTCTCTTTGGTGTATGCTCTTTGCAATGTATTATAATAATTCTGCTTCTTTTACCTTTATTTAAAATGCTCATAAACATGTCCTTAGTGAATTATTCTGACATCTACGCTTCATTTAACACGCACATATTATAAACCAGTTCTATTTATTTGGTTTGGCTTTAATTTTGCACAAACCTCTTATTTTTGGCTAATTTATAATTATCGACTCCAATTTATGAAACACGAGCTCTGCCCTTTGCCTTTTGTACTCAAATCATTTCATTACTACTGGCCTTCCTTTGCAAATATAATTACGGCTTGAAATGTATACTCTATAACTTGCAGTTGTATGAACTACCCTAACTTTGTGCTTTCTGACTTGCTTTATTCATTTGAGCTGCAAGCAGAGTTGAGTAACGGGCTCAATACCATCTCAGATTCCCTCTAATTTTTGAGAATTAAAATCGCCACGCATGAGTATTATTTCTCACCATACGCTGCTTGACATGCGTTGTTATTTTAATTATCACAAAATTTTCATTGTATGACTCAAATATTACTTTTAATCAGTCCAATCCGATATTTCCTATCCTTCTATCCTACTTTGATTTAATAACATATTTAACCTAGTTCCTATACTACCTATTCTGCTTTCCTACCCTAACCTCATCTATCAAGTGTGGCACAACATTTGTTTTAAAACTAACCTCTTCTAAATTACACTCTCTAGGTAAATATGGGCAAATTGCCGAAATATGAAAGTGTCCCCTAATTTTGTTATCCACTTCATTTATCAACTAGTACGTGTTTTCATTACTCAGGACTTTATGTACTCTGTATGGTCCTACATATGCATTTAAGAACTTCGCACAGATCTTTTCCCTTCTATCGGCTACTTTAAGCTTCTAAATAATGACTCGGTCCCCAATTTTGAACTACGCTTCTTAATCTTCCGGTTTTGCTTTTCCTCGTATTGGTCTTGAGTTTTCTTAACCCTTTGCCTGATCTTCTCCAACAGTTCATTTATGCCTGATGCATCCTGTTCCGGCCTCCATGGTCTCGCAGGTACAATCCCTTTGCGTAACGTAACCGGGCTTATCTCGGTTGTAATATTAGGCACGTTATTTATAAAGTCTTCTACTTTTGGCAGGTATTGAACCCATCTATTATGGTTCTCATGGGTCATTATTTTCAGATATTTAATTGCTTCTTTAATATACCTCTCTGCGACATTAGATTGCGGGTGTAGTATGCTACAGAAATAATATTTAATCCCCTTCTGTTAAAAGTTGTTAATTAATCTAGCATTCTTGAAATAGATTGCGTTGTCAGCTAAAACTTTCTTCGGAGTCCCCACTTCTTGTTGATATTTTTCGAGAGACTTGATTACATGTTCTTTGTTACTGTACTTCTCTGGGTAGTTTTTTGTATTTTGAGACCATTATTAAAATATGTCCGTATCCATATTGTCCCGGTACTAAGTTTCCCAAATAATCTATTGCAACTAGTTCAAAATATTCGTTGACTCTTATACTCTTGATCACGTTCTGGTTGGTATGGTTCTTTTCTTTAGCCAATTGACATACTTTACAGCAATTCGTAAAATGTTTAATAAATTTTAGATCGTTCTTAGTGTAGAAACATTCGCGAAATATTAGCCATGTCTTCCTTCCCCCACAATGTCCAAAAGTTTGATGAATTTCTTTGACAACGTTAATTAGGATTACTTCGTCTCTGCACAAAACTATTAATTCTTTACCACTCAATAATTTTACTAATAGACCTTCTACTATCTTGAAACCTTTATATTCTTGGTCCGGACTGTCTTGTACCAAATTTCGTATTTACTGGAGTTCCAAATTTTCTTGTTTAGCTAATAACTCTTCTTTTGAAAACCTCCCTTGTTGATAAATTTTCTCTATCCCTATTACCAATTGTTTTGCCTTCTACTCTTCGCTGCGTCCTTCCTACTCAAGAAATCAGCTACGACATTCATATTTCCTGATATATGTCTGATCTCGAAGTCATACTGTTGCAAGTACAACGCCCACCTGTACAATCGGTCGTTATGGAATGTTTTGTTTTTCATGAATGATATGACTGCATTGTCTGTCTCGATATAGAACTTGTTTCCTGTCAAGTAGAGTTTTAACTAGTTGATCGCAAATATAATGGCCAACATCTCTTTCTCAGCGATTGTGTATCTTGTTTCGTAACCCTACAGGATTCGTGAGATAAAACAAATCTGGACTTCGACTCCTTGCATCTGTATTAGTTCAGCTGCGATTGCCATATCCGATGCTTCCGCTCTCAATATGAAGCTTTCTTTAAAATTCGGGTATTTAAGTAGCAATCCTTCATGGAATTTCTGTTTTAAATTGTTGAACGCTTTCTCTCTTTCTTCATTCCAAACCCACTTTGTATCTTTTCTCAGCAGCTCAACCAATGGCAATGTTAATTCCGAATAATTCGCTATAAACTTCTTACAATAATTTAATAGACCAAGTAAACCGCGTAATGTTTTCAAATTCTTGGTGCGAGGCAAATTCCTTATTTCTTCTATTCTTGCTTCACTAATTGTGACCCCATTATTGCTAATATCGTAGCCTAAGTATGCTACATTTGTTTTCAGAAATTGGCAGTTGGCCAAATTCAACTTTAATCCGTTTACGTTTAAAGTACTTATTACTAAATCTAACTGTGCCAAATGCTGTTCCACATTTATTGAAAAAATTAAAATGTCGTTTATGTAATGCACGCAAAAGTCATCATACTTGTTTAATATTTGTTGCGTGGCTCTCACTAAAGCTGCACATGACGTCGCTAAACCAAACGGGACCACCTTAAATTGAAAAATTTCACCCACTATGCAGAATCCTGTATATTTTCTTGAGTCCTCGTGTAATGGAATCAGCCACAATGAGTTTTTCAAATGTAATTTCGTTAATACTTTCTTGTCCCATATTTGACTTAACAATGCATCGATTGTCTGCAGACTTTCATATTGGGGTTTCGTAATCTGATTAATCCTACGTGCATCTAAACATAACCTAAGACTACCATCGCTTTTCTTCACCACCACCATTGGATTAAAGAAGTTCGTTTTCGAATGTTCTATTACATCATCACCTAGCATTTGTTGTAACTTGTGTTTCACTTTTTCGCGCTGTGCAAATGATATGGGATAAGTTTTAGATTTAAAGCCCATCGTTTCGTCGACAACAAGTTTATGGCAATATTTCGTTGCTTGTCCGATTTTCTGATTTACTATATCTTTATTTCTTTCTATGATTTCCATAATTCCGCCTCTATATTGTAGATAATCAATCCCTATCTGTTGATCATCCAGCATTTCTTCTATTATTGCATAATTATTTATAATCACTTCGTCTCCTGCACTCTTGGCTAGGCAACAAATCATATCGTCTCCTGCTTTAATTTCAGCTAGGCAACAATTTTTATGCTCTTGATCCTCAACAGACCAAGGCCTTATTATATCATTTATTTGGATGCACTTTTGCATTCCATCAATTTTAATTCCAACTTGCTGAATAATATCGACACCTATCACAAATTGTACATTTAAGGCAGCTACTATGTAAAATCGGACATCATATTGTTTTCCATTTATGTTGATCTTGATTGCCAATACTTTACTGGTAGTTGAGATTTTCTTCCTTCTTGCGGACAATAAATCGCTCTTGTTAACTTTAATAATGTTGCTTTGTAAAATATTCCGATGCTTATTTATGACTTCCTCCTGTGCTAAAGAAACCATTGCTCCGCTATCAATTAGAGCATAGTATTCCTGATCTAAAATTCGCAACTTAATAAATGGTAAACAGGAGTTTGTAGCATTTTCTTCATTTTCCTCCAATAAATATTCCCCCGTTTTATCATAGGCGATGGCAACGTTGGCAATGTTCTTATAACTACTATCATATACAAAATTTACAAAAATTGGGGTTTTTTTACCCCCTGAAGGCTCATCGTGTACCTCGGCTATCTCAATTCTGTTAAGTTCCTCTGCATTATTAATGTTCCCAGTTCTTTCACTAAATGAAAGGTTGCAAAAAGCAAGATAAGACAACCTACTATAGAACGCAGTGTCCAGTGCTAATTATAAACATGTGAAACACTGCATTTAAAAAATAATGAAAAAGTAGAGATTTAAAGTTTAAAGTGGCGATTTCCAGGAAAAAGGCAGTTTAGTTCCTAAGTAGAAACATATCAAAACTTATTTTATAAAACAATTGTAAAACTGAGTTGTTATGAAACGAGATATTCGATTGTTAATATTGAAAAAACAAGCCTTGTAAAAATGTTTTGTGTGCAAGAAGTGCTTACAGAAAATTGTAAAATTTCAAATAAAAAAGTTGTGAGAGTCGAAAAATTATTTTTAATATTCACCAATCTGCAGAGTGTAGTGTGAAGTTTCTTCTTGCAAGAATATCCCAGTCAAGAGGGATTTGTGCTGCAAGCTGTTCAGGTGCGTCTTACAGCGAGGCCAAGTTTTTCGGACAAGTTTTCCAAATAGTTGGAGACATCGGTCAGCTGAACTTTTATATGCTACACGTTGAGGAATCCTTTATTGAGCCCTACGTGCAAGAAGCAGAAGCCAGGAATAATCCAGAGTTAATTAATCACCGTGGCGTCCTTTGATAGTGTCAATCCAGCGTACGAAGCCCACTTTGCAAGGTAAATTTCACAGGCAAGCAGTTACAGAAGACCAACTAGCTGTGGGTTGCTTCAAGAATAAACATCGTACGAGGTCGTGAACGTGGTTCCAGCTGCATAGATTCATCTAATTTCGGGTAATAGAGATAGCGTCATTTGATTTTGCGATTTGGACCAGAAATTTGGAGCGTTTTGCAGGAAGTTAAACAAATGCAGATCTCGGCGTCCCTACGTCACTGAAACAAAGCCAGGTTATCCGGAAATTACGTCATATTACTTGCATTGTGTTTACCTGATGTAAATTTTGTAATTTTTGGTGTTTTTCCTTCAAATTGCGCTATTTTTATAGAAGCAATCCATATCTGCTTTGATGTCACTTGGAAGGTTAACTGTTATGTCAGATACGAATTCGAGCAATTGCCATACGAGTTAATATAGCCTACTTAAAAGTAATTGTAATACAAGTGTTCACGACCTTACCTTTGAAAAAGAGTTTTTCACATGCTAGACCGGAGCTTTATTTTAGCTGATTGCATATGAATAAAATAGAAAGAGCAGTAAACCATTTATTTTGCAAATATTAATTATAATATCATTTTAATAAGCCCTGAGATTACACAAGGATTCTTGATTAAAACTATTTATTGTAAATTGTGGTGATTTGCCCTAGTTATTCATTTATATTTTTACTAAGACCTTTATAGTTAAGGGCATCATTACAATTCTTTGGCGCCCACCGCAATATATGTATATAAATGTATCACTACGAGGAACTGTCTTTTTAGTACGGGAGCCAGTAAACTTTTTTGTTACGTCATTGGGCTCACGGCTAAATTAAACTTCATGAATTAGTTTTTGTACTGATGTAAACAAAAACCGATTTCTGCAATCCCCGTATACATAGTCGTTCGCCAGCGACTCGCCGAAGTTTCGTTATGAATAGTATCTTGGCGGCACTGAAAGTCTATGTCAAATTCGAGGTTAGCAGGTTAGGTTTTCCGTCAGTTTTGACAAAAACTAACACAAAATCTAACCTGCTAACCTCGAATTTGACATAGACGTACAGTGCCACCAACATACTATTCATAACGAAACTCCGGCGAGTCGCCGGCGAGCCGCTGGCGAACGACCATGCATACGGGTGTAAGGGTTGCACTGTGAAAGTTGTAATTGACGACTATTTCACGTCATTTTTAAATGCAAAATACAAATTGCTTACAAAAGTTTAATTAACACATAGCAATAAAATATATTTCTGCAATGTGGAATTGGGGGATAACCCCTTCTGCAAAGAGGGTGAATATATAGGGTTGAAGTTGTAAAAAATTTTGTAAGATAAATGAAAAATTCTTTTTGCATGCACTAGTGCGAACATTAAACATTACAAAAATGATATTCTGCATAACAAACTCCGGGGTCATGACTTTCTGCAAGCGCCTCAAAAGTAACTTGTCGCGCGCCGTCAAATGCTCGTGCCGAGTCAATTTCACGTTATTATATTCAACAAATCAATGCGATTTGTACAACAATAAATATACACGAAGTAGTCTTACCATTCTCAATTTTCTCAAGCATGTTGTTATCGTGTTTCTCAAGTGCTACCGGAATTACCTCTTTACACAAAATAGTACAATTTCCACAAATTAATGTAATAAACACGACCTTTAGAACGTTTACGAGATAAACTACAAAAAAGGCATGGTCGAGGAATCGTAGATGCTTCCGAAACCCTCGTCTCGATGTCTGTTTCGAGGTCTACTGGATCAGAAAAGAAACTTCTTATAGAGCAACTAACGATGTAGTGGTACTCTCCTGTGTTGTATTGAGCTGTTTTTCAGTGCTGCTCTGGGTTTCAGCAGCCTGACTGTGATCCCTGGAAATATTTTTTGATGGAATGTACAAATCTTTTCATTCAAAATTTTTAGTTAAGTTGCCTGCAGATGATTTTTTCTGTAACCCTACATATTCACCCTCTTTGCAGAAGGGGTTATCCCCGGATTCCACATTGCAGAAACATATTTTATTGCTCTGTGTTAATCAAACTTTTGATGGAAACTTGTATTTTGCATTTAAAAATGACGTAAAATAGTTGTTAATTGCGACAACTTTCACATCACAACCCTAAATGTTATCCCCGGATTTGGGATTGCAGAAATCAGTTTTCGTTTACTTTAGCACAAAAACTAATTCATGAAGTATAATTTAGCCGTTTACCTTATGACGTAACAAAAAGTTCACTGGCTCCCGGACTATTTGTTCATAAAGTAATAACATATAGATTTCAATTTACTTGTGCCGCATTTATGTCTTGTTTTTACATCAACAAGATATAGCTTATCAGTTCGTATGCGTTTCATAGATGCAACGACTGTTGAGATTTTATCTTCACTGAACGGTGACGATACTCATAATATTAGGGAATTTGCCAATTTAGATTTGCGAATTGTTAATTATTTAAATTGATGGCGCCCGTATTTAGTTATATTCAGTGTAGTGTTAACCCACTCCATACTGCCAGAAATTAATTAGCAGGTCCTATTGAACGCAATGACCATAGGACTATTTTTGGGCATTTCCAATTCGATATCTGTCTTGCTTTGAAGAGTGTTATGATGGCCAATCATTTAGTTTGGTGCTATTAATTGTTAGAGTGTTTAACGGTGTAACACAAGGTTCTGCTCTACCAAAGAAGAGTATCTACTTTAATTGAACCTGTTAAACAACAAAATGATGAAGTTCCAAAAACACCAATTAACGTTTACGCCAGCAAGTTTAAGTTTATGGTAGGTACTTAAATGTCGCAGAATATTCAGAAAATTTGCATCTGCATCTTTATTGATTTATTACCGTTCAGGAACTTTCAGAATAGGATTCACTAAAAAAAGGTCAGTTTTGTCATTTAAACTGAAAATCGTAGGACACTAATTAAGAACCAATAGAAAAATTATTTTTAGTATGGTTTCCAAGCCAAAAAAAAATCCTTGATAATCTTTTTTAAGTTGACTAACCTAACTAAATAAATAGGCGATAATTTTTTGACATTCACTGTTGTGAATATGTTGGTGGCACTGTAACTCTACGTCAAATTCGAGGTTAACCTGCTAATTTCGAATTTGACATAGACTTACAGTGCCACCAACATATTAACAACTTACTATGGATACATTTTTGATATCACCTGATATTTTATTTTCGAGTAAAACATAAATTTTACTTTTTATGGCTGTGTTGCTACGATTTTCTTGCCGAATCTAAATTCTAGCATTAATTCATGTCCGGCAATTCTCTTATAGTGCACAGAACAACGTAATCGGCCATCGCGTACCGCTCGTACCGATTAATATGTTGCTTCTGTGCACTCTAAAAAATTACCGGAAAGAGTTGATGCTCTTTTGAGATTATAAGCGATAATTTCCATGATAAAGAGTCAAACTCTACTTTAATGGGCATCTTAGCCCCCAGAATATTTGGATTTGGAGTTGTAAGAACCCCACATTACAAACGAAGCACTCCTTCATCGCTTCATTAACAGATAATAGGTAAATAGGGTTGTAATGAGTCGTCGTAGGTTAGTTATGCCACCATAACCTTAAACTGAAATTTTATAAAATTTTTTTAATGTAGTAATATCGTGACACTGCATTCCACAGCCTGGTTAGGATTACTTTTTTTGAGCTCTTAATATTTTCTTGGGTTTCTTTTCGTTAACTGACAAAACTTATCTAATCTACAAGTATTTATATTTTTATAGGTACTTAGTCTCAAGTGTGTAATGTTTTTCATATCGAACATTTAGGAAGTTAAGAATAGTACCTATTTTACGGTAGAAGTCCGTTAGCATAGCCTTTACTGCTGACTCAGAGAGTTTGTGAGACGAGCTCGAAGAGCGAGTCGAATAATACTGGCGAGGCAGTAAAGGCCCTAACGGACGTGTAGTGTACAATAGTTTTTGTAATACCTACGTACAATTCGGGCATACCTATCTTTTTCTAATTTATTTTCATCAAAACGCTAGATTTGTGTAATAACGTTTTAGAATGATTGAGAGTGCGTAGGACGTTGCCACTGTTGATTATAATAGTATATTATGATACGAGTTTTATAAGAAGCATTTTGTAGCACGCACGGATTTAGGGTATGACGAGCTAAGCGAGAAGTGCCCTAAAGGAGTAAGTGCTACAAAATGCCTTATAAACGAGGTATCATACAGTATTTTATCTACTTTGCCACTTTTTTAAGCAAAAAAATGAAAATTTTTAGTAATTTTATTATAGCATCGCTTTGTGTCTATTACGATACGCGTTTGCGTATCGTAATAGCCTCAGTACGAACGCAAAGTAGATAAAAGTCATTTATTTAAAATTTTGTGTATGGCTATAAGCAGGTGACAAACGTCACTTTCACGTTTGACACACAATTTAGCAGGCCGTGGTTTTTACGGACACTTTTTACGGCCGGGCCGTAAAGAGGTTGCTTACGTAGTAGTGAACAGTCCTTAAAGAAATCTTTAACAAGTAGGTATTACAAAAACCAACTTTTCACACCCATATTTTCAAGATATATAATAATAATAATAATAGTTTTTAAATTACTCTTGAGCATATATACAATAAAGAGGCAGGACAGAAGAAAAATACTATCAAACTCAAAACGGGTAACCACAAGGCGGGATTCAGCTGGTAGTCGGAAATCCAACCCCTCTGATCTCCCATCCAAACCTTGATAAAATTTAAAAACTGCCTAAATTAATTTATACAGGATTTTTAATGAGTTTTTCCTACTCAAGGAATACCCCTTAATAACGTATCAAGAATCAGTTTTTCCTGCACCCTGTTTATTGTGAATATGTATTTCCATAACAAAATTTACAGTTAAACTTAACATTTCACTATCGTATAAAATATTACATAATCATGTACAATTAAAGGGAAGTTAAATTTTATATTAATATTTAGAATACAAACAAAAACAGGGGGATACGCCGCACTAAATTTACAATTAATCAGGCACCTTGGTTGTTGACGTAGGTAATAACTTATTTATGGCAACGTATTTTTATGGTTGTTTTTAGTTGATTGAAGATTATAATTTAATTCTGTATAAATAAATGACTCTATCTCATATCGGTAGGGTCTCTAAATCCTGGCAAATATTATTTTGATTTGTATAAATTATAAGAAATACATTTGCAATACATGATATTATTGAACTAAAGGGAAATTAATTCTGATAAGACACAAGTTCGTTATTAAATGACAATTATCTGTGATTACGTAGTTGAAGCGTTTCCTAGGTTATAACAATTGCCGCAAGTAAACACACGTCAGTTCACAGTCATACGCTGTGGTGAGCGGACGTATTCGTGCTATCGCGGTGCATACTTAAGCTTATCATATTACGCGGGCGAAAAAAATCACCGGGCCAAAATGGTTTCGGTGTGCGGAAATTGTCGGTTGGACCTTAAGAGAACGGAGAAAATAATTACGTGTTTAGGATGGTGTGAGCAATCATTTCATCAGAAGTGCGCGGATGTACCTGATAATGCATACGAATTTATCACTAAATCGCTTAATGTGTTTTGGTGCTGTAATGAATGCAGCGTAATGTATGAGGGCAACCCTAGAATCGATGAAAAGGCAATGGAGGCATGGGCGGTAGAAATGAAAACTATAAGCAAGGGACTGGATGCTCAACAGACTGCTGTTGGCGCATTATCTAACATTGTGAAGGAAAATAATGCAGAACTTGAAAATAATCTTAAGAGAGTAGCGGAAAATCAAGAACAAGGAAAGGCAACATATGCGGACAAAATCAAGATGAAGAAGCATGAACCAGTTATTGTGATCAAACCCAAAAATAAAAATCAAAGGAGTCTTGCAACTAAAGAAGAAATTAAGAAAAATATCGACCCCACTACGATTGAAATATCCGGTGTTAAACATGCAAGTAAAGGAGGTATAATAATTGAATGTATAAATAATGATGCTGTGACGAAATTGAGAGAGGAAGCTGAAAGTAAGTTGGGAGATAAATATGATATTAGGATCCCAAAGAGGCGGAGACCCCGAATAAAAATCGTTGGGATGTCAACGGAACTTAATTCAAATGCTATTGCAAATAACATAAAACTACAAAATCATTTCATGGCAGAAGCAGATCTTAGCATTGTCCATGTTATAATAAGGTTGTGGAGATAGATAGCCAAAAAGTTTATTGTAGTAGGTATAAAAAATCTGATTGTCCCTTAAGGTCCAAGCGTCATACATGTGAAAGTTGATAAAATATTTTACGTTTCGCCACTTTAGATGGCTTCATCAGAAGCGTAAAATATTTTATCAACTTTCACATGTATGACGCTTGGACCTTAAGGGACAATCAGATTTTTTATACCTACTACAATAAACTTTTTGGCTATCTATCTCCACAACCTTATTATTTCATCGACGCAGCCAAATTTTCATTCACCTATTATATTGTCCATGTTGCGAAAGTAACAAACAGAGGGTATTGTAGTTATTTTGCCTATGCAGAAATTGATGCAGAATCTTACAGAAAAATATTGCAGGAAGGAAAAGTAAATATAGGTTGGGACCGATGCAAAATTTACGATGCTGTGACTGTCACTAGATGTTATAAATGTAACGGTTATAATCACAAAGCCAGGGAATGTCGTAAAGAAGTTGCATGTCCGAGATGTGCTGGAAATCACGAATTAAAGAATTGCACAGCAAAGGATGACGAAGAGAAATGCATCAACTGTCAGGACGCCGTGGATAGATTGAAATTAAGATTGGATATTTATCATGAAGCATGGGATGCCAACTGTCCCGTATTTAAAAGAAAATATGAATTAGAAACAAGTAAAACTGATTTTTTATAAAAAAGAGGAACTGGTTGAAAACTAACAATAAAGTCTTATATTTAAATACACAAAGTACGTTAGCTCATATGGAACAATTGGAGGTATTAATCGATAACTACAACCCGTTACTTATATTTCTAACCGAAACATGTGTAACAAAGGAAATAAATGCAAGTGAAACGGAGTTTAAAGGGTATTCTACCATCCGATGCGACTCGAGCAGCAAACATACCGGCGGCACAGCAATAATTATAAAGGATGGTATAAAATGGTCCAAGGTTTCCCACAGGGTTTTGGAAAGGAATACATGGATACAAAGTATTAAAATCACGAGTGGATTGCCTAGTGCAATCTACTCTGTTCTTTACCATTCTCCAAACTCAAGTAATAATGATGTTATAGAATTCTTGGACTCATGGCATGAAAACACAATAAATGAACGAGATTTGTGTGTTTTGGTAGGAGATTTTAACATTGATATGAAAAGGGACACGACATATAGCAGAAAACTAAAAAACTTTATAAACTCTGTAGGAATGAAACAAATTGTAAAAGGTTACACAAGAATCACGAAATGTTCTAAAACACAAATTGACCTAGTTATAACCAATTTGTTAAATGCTGATGTTGATATTATAAACGGTATCGCCGACCATGAAATGTTAGTGTTAGATTTTAAAACAAGGTCGAGTGCAAATGACCGCAAACTGCAAACCATTACAGTATTCGACAAAATGCATACGAAAGTACAAAATTGCAAGAAGATCTGGAACAATACAAGTGGAACCAAATAAATACATTCAACGTAAACTACAGAGCAGATATTTTAGTGAAACGTCTACAAAATGCTGTCAGCAAATTTATTCGTACTAAAACAATAAAAATTTATTCAAATAATTCGTGGTTTACAAAGGAATGAAAGAATCTTCAATGCCAAAGAAATTCGTTATACAATAGGGCTAAAATAACCGGAAACCCATTGGATTGGAGCGATTATAAACAGACTAAAAATTATTATAATAGGCTAATAAAATTACGAAAAAACGAAGTTTATCAGAAACAGATAGATGAGTGTAGAGGAGATTCCAAAACTATGTGGAAAAAATTAAAAGATTTGATCAAAACAGACAGCAAAAACGTTCCAGACTCTATCGAGTTTACAGACGGAATAAAGACGAATTCTCCTGATATCGCTCAAAGTTTCAACAAATACTTTATAGATAGTATAACAGAAATCCATGCAAGTCTTGATAACACTAGTGGTAAAGTAGATTTTTGTAATATAGGTCAAAATTGTTCGAGTGTCTTCACATTTCAGCAAATAGATATGGCAAAACTTAATACAGTGATTTCAAGTATGAAGAATAAAACAAGCCCAGATGGAATTACACTCGAAATTATTAAAGATGCTATTCCAGTTATGGGCAATACATTATTAGAAATAATAAATGACTCTTTTCAAACAGGAGTGTTCCTTACAATATGGAAAACAGCACTAATAACACCTATTCCAAAAATTGCTGGTACCAAAAAGTGTTCTGAGTTTCGACCAATAAATATGCTCCCGACATTAGAAAAAATAATAGAACAAATAGCTAAAGAGCAACTACAAGAGTACCTTGAAGAACAAAATTTATTAATAGAAACACAATCTGGTTTTAGAAAAAATCATACATGCGAAACAGCTTTAAATATGGTGCTGGCTAACTGGAAAGAGGAGATCGAGAAGGACAAAAAATAGTTTCTGTGTTTCTGGACTTAAAGCGTGCATTTGAGACAATAGACAGAGATATACTTCTATCTAAAATGGAAAAATATGGAATTACGGGCAGGGCAAATAATTGGTTTAGGGACTATCTCTCCGAACGATATCAAGTAACTATCTATGACGGAGTCAAATCGGAAGCAAGAGAAAATAAATTAGGTGTACCACAAGGATCAAAACTGGGACCACTTCTTTTTATTTTATATATAAACGACATGGACACAATTGTCGAAAGGTGTAAATTAAACCTTTTTGCAGATGACACACTAATTACAGTGAGTGATAGTGATGTTAACAGTGCGGTATGTAAAATGAATTCTGAACTAATAAAATTGTCAAAGTGGTTAAAAAGTAACAGACTAAAGTTGAATACGATGAAAACAAACGCCATGATCATTACAAACAGGCCTTTAACGGAGCCAGTAGATGATGTGGCGATAGACGGTGCGAATATAGAATACGTTGCCGAAATGAAATATCTAGGGGTAGTTATTGATCATAGATTAAAATTTAGGAATCATATAGATTTTATTGTTAAAAAGGCGGCTAAAAAGAATAGGTTTTTTGGTAGAATTAGTAGTAAATTAAATGTATGGTCTAGAATTTTAGTTTATAAATGTATAATTGCTCCGCATTTCGAATACTGTTCCACTGTGCTATTTTTAGTGACGGAAGGAGACCTACAAAGGCTGCAAAAGTTACAAAATAGAGCGATGAGAATAATATTGCGTTGTCATAGGCGGACCAGAATTGCCAATATGGTAGAAATGTTGCAGTGGCTTAGTGTTAAACAAAGGATACATTTCAATACGATGGTTTTTATTTTTAAGCTGGTAAGAAATATGTTACCTAGTTATATGAGTAATCATGTAGTTTATAATAAAGATGTTCATAATTATAGAACTAGAATAGTAGACAATTTCCGACTTCCAGCAAATACAAAGAGTTTCACACAAAATAGCTTCTATTATAAAGGATTTAAAATGTATAATGACCTCCCAAACGAGGCTAAACGATTAACTAATGTAAAACAATTTAAAAAAATTTGCTCGGAATATGTTAAAAACTTGTCTCAAATATAGCAGTAAGGTTGAATTAAAAGATGGGGACGTACACTAAATAAGTTTTAAGTTGTATAAAATTAGGCGTTTGTTATTATATATAAACATCTTTTTTATGATGAAATAAACTTACTTACTTACTTACAAACAAAAAACGCTCAAAGGACGTTTCTTCAGGAAGTACACGAAAAACCGACGCCACCAAGAAATTCGCTAAATTCAAATATTCAATCTTTTAGGGTAAATTTTTCTGACCTTGCTGTTGCTTTTGGAATGAAAGCTGAGGCTTAACTCAAGCCCCAGTAAGTCCCACGATGTTTGGGCCCCACATTCTTCGTTGGCCTGCAGATAAACTCTACTGAACGCCCACAGAACGACTCCTGTAGCTCGACCGCTGCGAGAGCACCTCTAATTCAGCCGTTGCCTAACACCTAGGGCTCCAACTGCTTTCCACGAAGGTCGCTGATGTCTAGTTCACAGGAGCTCCAATTACTCTGTCCGAAACTATCCAATACGCGATGCACAAAATAAACACCTTTTTTAAACTTCTGTATAGGTTCTACAAATCAATGCACATTACTACAGCATACCCACAATTAATTTTAAAATTCACTGAATTGGGGGAAGGGTATTTATTCACAAACTAACAATTCTTTATTGCGGAAGCCAAATTAACACCACCTCACAGTTTGGCTTCCTTTCCCTAAAATGTTTGTCTTCGATCTTACATTGCTTTATATTGTTTCTAAGCCTACTCTTATTACGTGTTGTTCGTTATTGTCGTGATGAATATGCTTGCTTCCTTTACATACCAGTGAGAAAGGGACTAGAACTACCATAAAAAAGTCACTTGAAGTAAGTGTAACACTGAAGTGAACAATCGAAACATAGGAATTGTTTGGAAACTTTCTTTTTATTTTTTAAAAGATTAAATTTTTGACAATTAATTTTGATTAGTTTATATTAGTTTAAGGAGATAATTATGTCAAAATTGTTGAATAACATTATTAGAACAGCATGATTTTCTTGTTGTATGAATAAAAAACCATTTAGTCCCAATATCTAATTTAATAATTAATTAAACGTTTTGCTAATAGTATTTGCTTCATCAGTAAAAATGTTACATTGTTAAAGGTTGTAAAACTACATGGCTAAAATTTAAAAAAAACACATTAGATAAGCGAACGCATAAAATTATCCTTTACTTGCATACTTACTTGTGCTGTAATGAATGTTTGGATAGTATATTATGATATATGTATTATAGTTATTTGATAATAAACGGGGCTGAGCGCTATTAGGCGGTTTATCCTATCCAATTTACCACCATTTTTAGGCCTATTACGTAAGGCCATTCCGTTCTGTTACACACTTGTTACACAATCTCAGAAAACACAACATTTCGCATGACAGGAAGCAAAGGGTTCTATTGTGGAGGAAGGAATAGGGAAATACCCGTTCTCTAAACCAAGAGGAATGTTCACGTGGTGAGGTAGACGCTCACTGCTTTCACCTAACCGTTGAAAGGCTCCAAGAAGAGCCATCGCACTACTAATTGTCGACATGATCTAAAAAAAACACGTTAAAAAAGTCCCATACGATCAGCACGTCATCGTATGTGCCTCGAGATGCCAAATTTGAAAAACCTCGCCAATTTTCTAGATCAGTTCGATTCTCGATCTTACATCGATTTTTCGATTCTTAATCTCATGGCTTCTGCCGAGTTATTGGTGTCACCGGTTTCATGCCAACAGAAGGCGAAAAAGGAACAATGGTTACCATCTCGAGACAACATGGATGACAGCAGATCACACGAAATACACCACACAAATATCACAAAAATACACACCACGAACTAACGTGTTGACACAGTACAGTGTCTATATTAATGACAGTGTGGTCAGCTATGGTCCTGTTTCTGATTGGTTGTTTAAAATCCGCCATTAAGAGTCGTTTCAATGTCCTATTGAATATTTTTAGCAGTGTACGCATATTTAGTTACAAAAAGTTACTAATGTCAAAATAAGACATTGACATTTTATAAATTATCTACAGTAGCTCAGTTACTGAACAAGGCCTAAGTATCAAAATAAATATTGTGTCATCATTGATGTACACTTGTGTTATTTTATACACAAAAATTAAGTAAGTACGAATGCAAAATAAATTTCAGCCAAGCAATAATTTTGACTTTAGTAATATTTTGTTACTAAATGTCACTGAAACCGTTAAAAAAATGCACATGAAAATCCTGTCAAAGTGTAACAAATGGAGTGAATGCGGACTCCTGCAGTTTACGCAGGTATTTGTAGTCATACTTCAGTAATATTTCAGACCTTTTCAACTGAAAACCATTACCATTACATTGTTAGTTTTAGTATCACCGTTTTAAAACAGTTTTTTGATAAAACGGGAGTTATTTGTAGATAAACACCCGTGCAAGTTTTAATTGATGTTAACCATTTAAAGGAGATCTGTTATCATTTGAAGAGAGAAAAATTGCTTAAAATGGGGCCCTCGGGAATCCGCCCTTCCCCAAGGGGGCTCACGGGGTTCCGTCTCTCTTTAATGGGGCCTTCGGGGATCCGTCCCTCTCCAAGGGGGTTCACGGGGCTTCGCCCCTCAGCAAGGGGGCCCTTGGGGCTCCGCCCCTCTCCAAAGGGCCATCCGGGCTCCGCCCCTCTCCAAGGGGAACCTCGGAACTTCACCTCTCTCCAAAGGGGCCGTCGGGGATCCTCCCCTCTCTAAGAGGGCCCCCGGGTCTCGGCCCCTCTCCAAGAGGGACTTTGGGGCTGCGCCCCTCTCAAAGGGGCCATCGGGGCTTTCTCCAAGAGGACCCTCGGAGCTTCGCCCCTCTGTAAGGGGCCCTCAGCGATCCGCCTCTTGGGCTCACGGGGCTCCGTACCTCTTTAAGGGGGCCCTCGGGAATCCGCCCGTCTCCAAAAGAGCTCACGGGGCTCCGCCCTCTCCAAGGAATCTTCTCCAAAAAGCCCGCGGGGCTCCGCCCCTCTCCAAGAGGGCTATCGGGGCTCCGCCCTTCTCCAAGGGGCCCACGGGGCTTCGCCCCTCTCCAAGAGGGCTATCGGGGCTCTGCCCCTCTCCAAGGGGGCCCTCGGGGCTCTGCCCCTCTCCAGGGGGCGCTCGGGGCTCCGCCCCGGTCATGAAAACGAGGCGACGGCGAAATGAATGCAAACGCAAATGGGGCAAATGGGGGACATCGCGTCTGCAATTGTCGTGACGGACACACACGTTTGGATCGTTCTCCTTTATTTATACGATTAAAACCAGGATGTAAAAAGAATATGATTTTTCACTGAGGTCGTTACCGGCATAATGTAATTATGAGAATGATAAAATTTTTGCTAGGTATCTAGTGAATGGATCATTTTGCAATCGCTGTACAAAAAGAAAAAACTTCCAACAATTTATTACAACAAAACTTACTTCCCACAGGCTATTGGTAGGTATGTGCTGCCTAATTATGAACAGTTTGTTTGAGCACTAATCAGGATCGAAGGTACAATGTTTGTAGCCTTCTCAGTTTTTCGCTATCTGGAAAACCGCTGATCGCCAGCTCGCCTTGGAATTTGTGGACTGTATGATTGTAGGTTTCACTGAATTATACACACGTTGAAAAGCGAAGGTAGTAATTTATTGCCATAAATTAACACGAACAGTTTAACATTTACAAAGAATTAGCTTTCGGAGTGCGGACCGGTTTGCATGCTGCCACTTTGACAGATGAAACGTAAGTGTTTTTGGAATCGGATGCCGGCGAGGCAGTCTACTGCGCACAGTACGAATTCAGAATGTAAGAGAGGCGGCAAAAGTTTATAAAGTCCTTAACATACCGCCCGCCTTGGAAAGGGTAACCTTTCAAATAAAACAGTACAGAGTTGACATGTAAAAGCTAGAGTAAAACATGTAACATGAACACACATATATACAAAGCATAATAGTACATGGATCTTAATCTAGTACAAGAAAACCCGAACAATGGGGAGCCAAAAGGCTTTACGAAAACTGCGCTGAACGCTAACGCACTAGTTCACAACACTAGGTAGCGGGCACAATTTGGCGAAGGATCGCTTCACGATCCCTGACACAGTGTTCACTGACGCCACACGCGTAACGCCGTCAAGGCCAGGGTGCAGCTCGGTGACCCGGCCTAACCTCCACTTCAGAGGGGGTTAGATTGTCATCCTTGATGAGGACCATGGCACCAGGCTGTAGGTCCGAAAGATGCGTGCGCCATTTGGTGCGCTGTTGGAGTTCCGAGATGTACTCTTTACTCCATCTCTTCCACACATTCTGGTGAAGTTGTTGTATTCTCTGGTATTTAGACAGCCGAGACTCGACTATCTCAGTTACGTTGGGATCAGGCAGTGACACCAACGGACGACCAATCAGGAAATGAGCAGGAGTCAAAGGCTGAAGGTCGTTTGGATCAGAGGACAAAGGGGACAGGGGTCGGGAGTTTAAGGTCGCTTCCACCTGTGCTAACAAAGTGCTAAATTCATCATAATTTAGACTAGCGTTACCTATAACGCGACGTATGTGATGTTTGGAGGACTTGATTCCGGCCTCCCACAATCCGCCAAAGTGGGGACTGTGCGCGGGTATAAAATGCCAAGCTACTCCGTCGTTCGCGACTGATGTGGAAATAGAAGGGTTTTGTTCCGCGAGAAAATTGCCTAATTCGATTAACTCGGAATTAGCGCCTACAAAGTTAGTGCCATTGTCAGAATAGACATGGAGCGGTTTGCCTCGTCGAGCCACAAACCGGCGAAAAGCCATTAAAAAGGCTTCAGTAGAAAGATCAGCGACCAATTCAAGGTGCACTGCCTTTATGACAAAACAATAAGCTGTAACTCGTTGTAAGCGAGCGAAGCTTGAATACTGATTGAACGGAAATGGTTCAACAGAGGTTACAGGAAGACTCTGAACTTCTTTTTTGAATTCTGGAAGCTCAGCACGAACATGTTTGGAAGCAGGCCAAGATGCCTCACTTTCGCTTAGCCAGGTGGGACCATGCCACCAAAGGCTTAACAGACCCAGCGGGTCAAATATCTGCGATCTTTCAGACAAGATGCTACGCTTGGTAGCCTCACCACTTGTAGAATTTGAAATCTGGGATATTTCAGACAAGCTGCTACGATTGGTAGCCTTACCACTTGTAGAATTTGAAATCTGGGATATTTCAGACAAGCTGCTACGATTGGTAGCCTTACCACTTGTAGAATTTGAAATCTGGGATATTTCAGACAAGCTGCTACGATTGGTAGCCTTACCACTTGTAGAATCTGAAATATTGAACAGGGAAGTAGGCCAAGATGCCTCACCTTCGCTTAGCCAGGTGGGACCGTGCCACCAAAGGCTTGACAGACCCAGCGGGTCAACTATCTGGGAAATTTCAGACAAGCTGCTACGATTGGTAGCCTTACTACTTGTAGAATCTGAAATCTGGGATATTTCAGGCAAGATGCTACGCGTGGTAGCCTTACTACTTGCAGAATCTGAAATATTCTCTACTGATAAGAATCTTTTCTGAGCGATTTGCAATGAATCACCCAATACCTCTACAGGTTTCTTGAGAGGGATAGAGACAACGAATCGACCATTCGCTTCTCGTTGAGTATTTTGAACGAAATGTGCCTCACAGGCGTTCTCTTCATTTGTGCGAACCTTTTCCTCTGGGTAATGTTCGAGTTGCCAAAACCTAGCAATGGGGTCAGAAGCATCCTCGATCGTGCTAAGATTGCACTGTACAGGGTACGCAGAAGGGGGGCCTGTAGGGCCAGAAACAATCCAACCAAAACGAGTCTTTTGGAGGATGGGAAGATTTGGGCCTAGACCAATTTGTCCAATACAAAGGAGCTGCCAGAAAATGGGCGAACCAATCAGAATGTCGATGGTGCCCGGTTGGTCGTAGGACAGATCTGATAACTTGATGTTATCAGGAACCTTGAAGCTGTTTCGCTGGACGCGAAAACTTGGGGTAACACCCGTAATCTCATCGAGAACAAGACAGGATAGGCCAATGCCGTATGAAGTGTGAGGGGCTTGCAGCTTGATATCACACCTAGCCTTGATTTGAGAAGTGGCTTTACTTAAGCCAGAAACAGTAACGTTGACTTCGCGAGTTGGAAGCTTCAACCTTTTACACAGATCTGAACGTATGAAGTTCGATTGGGAACCGGAATCCAGCAGGATTCGCACAACATGAGGCGTACCATCATCAGCGATGAGTTTAGCGGTAGCCGTAGGTAAGAGTACCTGAAAAGCATTCGAACAGAATGCCGAAATCGATTGGTTTAGTTCAACAGGGGTTTCTGCCGACATCGCAGATCCTGGTTGACTAGAAGAAGCATTTTGAGGCTTATCCTCATGAAGAAGTGTGTTGTGCCTTGATTTGCACTTTCTACACGTATATTTGGAGCTACAAAGGCTCGCAAGGTGACCCTGAGTTAGGCAATTAAAACATACACGGAGCTCTTTTGCCTTTGAATTTCTGTCACGAACAGACAGCTTGACAAACTTATCGCATTTGTACAAGGAATGAGATCCTTTACAAAGTGGACACGAAGGGGTACCCGACACAAATGATTTCGAATGTACCTTGGAAGACTTTTCGGGTACAAGCTTAACATTTTTTACTTCCAGAGTTTCTAGAAGATTTGCTGTATTTTGTAAGAATTCCTTGAACTCATCAAGATTAGGCAGGTCAGAACTTGACCGGTTTCTAAGGACCTCCCATTCACGAAATGTAGTGGGGTCCAGTTTTTTAGAAACTACATAAATTATAACAAAATCAAGAAGCTCGCTTTCGGTAGCTAATGATTTGATTGCTGCAAAATGTTTGAATAACATATCGCTAATCGTACGCAATTTAGTTGCAGATTCCTTACTGCAAGATTCCAGTTCAAAAATAGCCTTGAGGTGGTTATGAACCAGAATTTTTGGATCATTGTATCGATTGCACAATGCCTCCCAAGCTAGAGTATAATTACCCGCAGTAAACTCTAAACTTTTTATAATTTGGCTTGCATCACCCTGTAAACTAGCCTTTAAGTAATGCAGCTTTTGAATATTAGTTAACGTTTGATTCTCATGAATTAAACTAATAAAAATCTCACGAAACTCTAACCATTCTGACACGTTCCCTGAATATTTGGGAATCGAAATGGCAGGAAGGCGTACAGCTTGATTATTGCAATGTGAACTGCAATTTGAATGCGTTGATCTTACGCTACCATTAGGAGATCCAGAACGATCTGGTGCAACATCAGACTGCTTGTTGTATTCATTAATCAAATATTTAGCTTGTGAGATTGCAAAATAATAAGAATCTTCAAATTCAACTTGATGTTGCATTTCAACTTCTGTATCCTTACTGGTTTCTAAAATTTGCTCATGAACCGCATAATATTCTGATAACAAAGTGGCTATAGCATCCAATCTTTTTTGCAATTCAATAATTTGAGTACTAGGTAAAAATTGATCTTCATCATGAATTTTTTGCAAGGATTGCACGTGATTTGAGAAACGCGTGAGCTTGCCCTTGATAGAGCCACGTGCTCTTACAAGCGGATCCATATTGTTGAGATTAAAAACAATTTAACAGGTCGAAACTAACTTTTCGTACGCCTCTGGCGTGAATTTTGTACGCTTCTGGTACGCGGACCCAACGGGTCAACTATCTGTGGTATTTCAGGCAAGATGCTACGTGTGGTAGCCTTACTACTTGCAGAATCTGAAATATTCTTTAATGATAAATCCCTTTCGCACGCCTCTGGCGCGAATTTGTTTATAACGCAGACAGCGCTTGCTAGCAACGCGAGAAACTTGTAGCTTACGAAGCAGAAAACGACCCTGGTACAACGCGGGAAACTTGTTGCTACGACGCAGAAAACGACCTTGGTACAACGCGGGAAACTTGTTGCTACGACGCAGAAAACGACCTTGGTACAACGCGGGATTATTTATGAAACATGCAGGGGATATCGCTAACAAACGTAATAGCTTGGCATTTCACGCAATTAAAATGTTTATATGACTCATAAACCATTTGTTTACGCAATAATACGCAGCTGAAATTATGCACATGTACAAACACAGACGAAATAAACCAAATTTATGCATAGGAAACGCAAATTAGGCTTACGTTTATTGGAGTGTGCCGCCTTGCCGTTTTACCTCGTTGCTGTGGTTTGGACTACGCCGCGCCGGCTGCGGCTGCAATGGACACCTGCACGAACTTGCGTCTGCACCGTCTGCTGTCTTCCTTCCTCTCGTTGCGGGCACCGCATGTGCCCTCTTCGTTCCACGCGTTGCTGCGAAATTGGAACGCTGCTCCTTGCGGTCGATTATATGCGATGCAATACACAACTGAATATGCTTTGTACTTGCCTATGACCAATGTTGTCGAATGCTGTCGCTGTTTTGGACCCGCAATGACCTAATGTGGTTTAATCCGGTTCTGTAGGACCAATGTTTGAGCACTAATCAGGATCGAAGGTACAATGTTTGTAGCCTTCTCAGTTTTTCGCTATCTGGAAAACCGCTGATCGCCAGCTCGCCTTGGAATTTGTGGACTGTATGATTGTAGGTTTCACTGAATTATACACACGTTGAAAAGCGAAGGTAGTAATTTATTGCCATAAATTAACACGAACAGTTTAACATTTACAAAGAATTAGCTTTCGGAGTGCGGACCGGTTTGCATGCTGCCACTTTGACAGATGAAACGTAAGTGTTTTTGGAATCGGATGCCGGCGAGGCAGTCTACTGCGCACAGTACGAATTCAGAATGTAAGAGAGGCGGCAAAAGTTTATAAAGTCCTTAACACAGTTATTTAGTCATTAATACAATTTTATAGGTTCCGTTGATGGTAGTCACATTCAAATTGAAAAACCTACAGAAACAATTGTGAATCATTTTAATGGAAAGACTATTGCTTAATAGCATTGCAAGGTGTTTGGGACCATGAGCTGAATTTTGTTGATGTCGATAGATCAGTTCTACACACGACACTCGCATTGTCCGAAATTCAACATTTTATAATGAAATAACAGAATTATGTAATTATGGTATATTATGAAGCTTATTACATTCTTGGAGACAGTGCTCGCTGCTGCCGCAGTTGTTCATCACATGGTGATAATTATATTAGGTTTTTCATTAAACACAAAACATCACTTATGTTTATGTCTTTATTTCTAACTAACACTCAATCTACAAACATATACATTTATTTTTGCATACTCGCACCGCTAGCGGTGACGTTCAGCTGCAGAATCCCCTTGCGTCAATGGGTGCGTTCCGCAATTCCCTTGGCTGCAATCACCGCCACATCAATACATCAGAATAATGTTCACTTAACAGAAGCTCAAAGGCTTTTTAATAAAAAACTATGTAACACACGAATTCCGGGATTGAACCGTTTGTTACTTAATGACAATGGCTGTGAACGCCTAAGAAAGAAAACTATGTTCTTGTTGTGTATCGATTGAGCATGCCTTTGGATTACTAAAACAATGGTTCAGACAATTTTATAGACGATAGCTATAAAATCCGCCGAGATAAAAAGGAAGGAATGGATAACACCCAGTTTAATCAAATCAGTTAATAAAAAACAACAGCTATATATTCTCTGGAAATCTAATCCTAGTAATAATGAACTCAAAAATGAATACATCACCTACAAAAACCACTTAAATATGCTGATAAAAACCGTGAAAAATAATTATTACAGAAATAAACTAAACAACTCAAAATCAAGTAAAAATTTGTGGAATACCGTCAAAACCTTAACTACGGGTAAGAGAAATGTCAATAGAATAAAAACCGTCACAAATTCGAATGGTATAAAAACCACAAACAAAACAGAAATTGCAGAAGCTTTCAACGAACATTATATCAACATAGGCAGCAGACTAGCTAATAAAATTAAAGTACCCACCAATTACTCGCCTCCAAAGAGAGAAAAAAATCCGAATTCTATTTTCTTATTCCCAACCAACGTAAATGAAGTTATGGAAGCTATCGCTCAACTTAAACCCAACAAAGCACCCGGAGTTGATACCATAACATCTGAAACATTAAAAAGGCTATGCAACACAGTCGCTGGACCAATCAGCATAATAATAAACAAAATTATGAGTGAAGGACATTGCCCAGAGGCTTTTAAAATCGCCGTGATAGTTCCAATCTACAAAAGCGGAAAGAAAGACAAACCAGAAAATTACAGACCGATCTCTCTAATATCCAGTGTGGCCAAAATATTTGAAAAAATTATAAAACATAGATTGGTGAGCTTCATTGGAAAAAATAATTTAATCTCACAACAACAGTTTGGATTTCAAGAGAAAAAATCCACCCAAGATGCAATCACCTTGCTTACAACTGAAATCTATGATGCACTAAATGACAGCAAGCCGTCTCTGTGCATTTTCATTGATTTGGCCAAGGCTTTCGACACCGTAAATCATAGCCAACTAATCGACATACTTCATGACATTGGCATACGGGGAACAGCAAACTCATTATTCATGTCGTACCTGGATAATCGCCCACAATACACCAAAATAGAAGACATACAAAGTAGTAAAAGAGCGGTCGAAAATGGAGTCCCACAAGGAACGGTTCTTGGGCCAGTGTTATTCAATTTGTATGTTAACGATCTATTCTCCCTTACAACCAGTGGAAAAATAATTGCCTACGCCGATGATACTGCAATATTTTACAAATCAGATAACTGGAAAGATTTAAAGCAAAAAGTAGAACAAGACATGACAAATATTAAAAAGTGGTTTGATTACAAGTTATTGACCATCAACTTTGAAAAAACAAAATACCTTCCATTTTCTTGCAGAACAAATATCCTGCCATACTTTCACCAGATAGAATTACACACCAGCGATACTTTACGAATAAACTGTGCGCAGTCTGTCAAATACCTGGGGTTACAGATTGACTGTCACCTTAGATGGAACACACATGTAGATAATTTACTAAAAAAACTTAGAGGCATCATTTATAAATTCAAAATTCTCAAGGACATTCTGAATACCAAAAACCTAAAAACAATCTACCACGCTTTAATAGAACCTCTTCTTCAGTACGGAATCATGCACTGGGGACATGCTGGCTACACGCTTATAAAAAAATTAGAAGTCCTACAAAAACGATTTATCAAAATCATATTCAACAAACCATACAACTATCCTACCAATATGTTATATGCAGAAACCGGCTTGATGGATCCCAACCAGCTATATTTTAAAAATCTAATCATATACCAATATAACCATTTGTCAGTAGCAACGCATATCGGACATACCTACAATACACGAAATAAAACCAATAATAATATAGAAATACCTAGAGCTAACAAGACAGTAAGCAAAAGATCGGTGAATTTTATGGGAACACGATTCTACAACCTACTACCACTTCAAATAAAAAAAGAAAAACTTAAAACATTCAAACAATCTGTACAGAAATGGATAATAGAAAACAAATGCCTCATTTTATCTGAAATTAAAAGACTAAGTTAAAAGTGCAAATTACTTGTAGTTTAATAATTAGAAATTCTTTTGTATTATTAATTAAAATTATTCAACATTTTATATCAAGTTAGTACATGTAAGTTCTATCAATATTATAGTTGTTTCTTTAGCATTATATAATTGTAAAATAGTCTGTAAGTTTTTAAACTCACGCACAAGCTATGCTTCCTGTGAGTATGTATCTGTTTATTTAGGTATGTAAAACTGTGCAACCAAATAAACCATTATTATATTATTATAATTCTATCATGTAAAATTCTGAGGACACAGGAGAACATGCAAATTCATTCTTGTGTGCTGTGTATTACACATCCCAAATAAAGATCAGCAAATCTTTAGTATTGAAGAACAGGTGACTGATGATCAGCCATATGAAACTAATTTCTGCAGATGAAGAACCAGGCGTTGCCATACGATATGAAATCTGCCATCAACTATTCACACAAAACCATAATCAAAGTTCTTAGATTTTGTTTGAATTAGTTTTATTTATTTTATATTTATATTTAATAATATTTAAAATCGACAATTGATATATACATGCACATATATTTTTACATTTTACTTTTTATTTTCTTGTAACAATCAGTTGTTCTAAAAAATTATTTTTCCTGTGGAGTTCCTCTATCAATCGTTCTTGATGTTGAAAGTTTCTTGCATTAGCTTCTTTGTTTTTTCATCACCTTGTCTCTCAATGGATTTTTGTAACTTAATTAATTCTTGTACAGTACCTCAGCGAGCTGGTTTAAGTATTGGTATGCTACTAGTTGACCGCAGTGCAGGTGACTTCCTTCTCCAATTCCGGATGATGCAAAACATCTATACAGTTTAGCAAAGTATTAGAAAAGTTACCTAATTGGCTAAAATGCAAAACCCGGGGCCAATTCCCTCACTTTTACTTGCTTCCCTTATAATTTTATTTGTGGGTACTAGAGAAACGCGGGTTAATAAGAATTGATATTAACAATAGGAAGAAAATTGGCCCCGGATTCTGCAGTTTTGCCATATAGTTAACTATGTTAAAGTTCGGACACTTCATTCCATGTAGAAACATGGCCTGAGAAAAGGCCATGTGATGATGTGGTTAGCATCACGCTTTCGACGACTAGTAGTACCTATATATCCCACAACTTGCACTGCATCGGTTTCAGAAATTTCCACAGCCAGCTTGTTTCTTATTTTCTAATGCTTTTTTTTTAACAACCTTTCAAAACTTTTCCATTTCCGCATTGTTGAGCCGTATATGAGTATCCATACTCTGCAGTTTCCGTAACTACTACTACCCACATCTGCCTTAACGTTTTAACCTTTCTTACTTTACTACGCTGCTTTTTTGACTGGTATAAGTGAATCAACTGCTTCATATAGGCCTGTGGTGCTACCTCGCAATTGCCTGCATTATCTGGTAAATTAACTTTTTCCATTTCTTCTTGGAAACCTACAATATTTGTAGCGTGGTTACTCAATGTGGCATTATCATTGATTTTCACCAACTGTCCATCTGCTTCTAACCCCCCATCAGGCAGTGGATATTGTAAATCAACTTGCACTTTTCTTATTTCTCCTCAGTAAGTGGAGTAATTGAACGGTTTAGAGAAACGTACTCTACACAAACGAACAGAACATGAACAAGTGCTTGAAGGCAAATGAATGCATTTATTTACTCTAATCAGCTCGTAGCAGAAACGAAGAAACTTATTATTAGCTTGTATGTGTCGTCATATGTTTAACAAATATTCGGATAATTGTAAGTGTATAAACTCAAATAGAACATGAATAAGGTCTTTCTCTAGTATGTGTTTTCATGTGCTTGACTAAAGCACCTTTCTCTGCTGCTTTATACTCGCAAATAGAACAAGCATAAGGTTTTTCTCCCGTATGTGTCCTCATATGGATAACTAACTTCTGTTTTGCTACTGTTTTAAATTCGCAAATGGAACATGTATGAGGTTTCTCTCGAGGTTTCTGTTTCTCTCCTGTATGCCTCTTCATGTGGATCACTAAATTCGTTTTCTGTGCTGATTTATACTCGCAAATAGAACATGAATACGGTTTTTCGCCTGTATGTGTCTTCATGTGTTTCACTAAAGTACCTTTCTGGGCTGCTTTATATTCACAAATGGAACATGTATGAGGTTTCTCTCCTGTATGCTTCTTCATGTGCATCACTAAACTAATTTTCTCTGCTGTTTTATATTCGCAAATGGAACAGGAATAAGGTTTTTCTCCCGTATGTGTCCTCATATGAATAACTAAGGTACACTTCTTTGCCGCTTTATACTCACAAATATAGCATGAATAAGATTTTTCGCCAGTATGTGTTTTCAAATGATTCACTAAGAATCCTCTCCGTGCTGTTTTATATTCGCAAATGGAACAGGAATAAGGTTTTTCGCCTGTGTGTGTCTTCATATGGGCCACCAAGGTTTCTTTCTGTGCTGCTTTATATTCGCAAATGGAACAGGAATAAGGTTTTTCTCCCGTATGCTTCTCATATGAATAACTAACTTATCTTTCCTTGCCGCTTTATACTCACAAATAGAACAGGAATAAGGTTTTTCGCCTGTATGTGTCCTCAAATGGTTCACTAATTGTTGATTCTGTGCTGCTTTATATTCGCAAAGGGAACATGAATAAAGTTTTTTGGCCGTATGCGTCCTCATATGTCTTACTAATTTACTTTTTTGTACCGTCTTGTATTCACAAATGGAACATAAGTGAAATTGTTTTGCATGAGTCATCATATGTTTTGAGAAATTACTCTGGTCTTCTGCTGCATATCCACAAACCTTGCAAACTAACCGTTCTTCTAAAATGGTTCCACTTACTGCACAGATAGCAACCAATTCAGTTTTTTATATCCAGTTCCTCTTGTTTAATAATCAATTCGTGAAAAGTTGTGTAGTTACTAGTGTTTTCAACTGTCTCTTGTACATTTAAGTTTGTGACTACTTTGCTTTCTTCGAATTTAATCTGTGATTCGTGTACGCTGCTGGCTATTGTACTACACAAATTATTATCATTAAATTCCTGTGTCATGTTCATTTTGATAACAGAAATGAAGTCCAAATTTATCAAATGCAATATCTGAAAACAAAACCCAAAACGAAATTCAGTTAGGTTATGTTAGTTATGTTTATTTACAAACTTCATAGAACTCAGTTCTAATATTATTACTTACATTGAATATTTTGAAAAAGCAGTAGGATTTGGGCTCTGGGGTCAAGATAGGGAATACATATGAACTACCGATTCGAGAGCTAGTAACATAAGAGGGAGGCTACACAATTCAGAACCGCTCGAGCAGCTTCAACTTAAAGTAAACTACACCAATAAATTAACAATTGCAAGTCGAATTGTAATATTAGCAGAGACAAATATTTTGCGCAAATATACAACAATACCAAGAATATGCACAAAGCTTAAAATGCTTAATTTAGGTGTCATACAACGTCATTACACCCTAGAAATAAAAACTATTATTGTTAATATGTGTAATAACAACGCTTTTTGTCTATTCATTTTTATTGTATTAAAATAATTATTATTATAAACAATAAATTAATTAAATCATTTAAAAAATCAATTTTATTTTTCTCTCTTAGATTTTTTTCTAGATCAAGGAAGAAGAACTAACACGTTTTCCAAGAGGGCCGACAGAAAAACGACGGCGGGCGCCGTCGGCGTCTAATTTTGCTCGAATTTACTAGTACGGTTTGGGATACTGGGGTCAGCTCGTATTTTTGCAATAAATTAAGATAGCACCTTGAAATTTTGCACAAGGCATCTGGGGGCGGTCCTCTAACAAACGAGTCCGGTTTCGAAGCCTTACGCCGCTCCCAAGGAGCGGCGTCGCGGCGCTAAAATCGGATTTTTTTTTCTCGAGAAATTTTTTCACGAAATTACATATCTAGGTCAAGGATAACATACTAAGACGTTTCCCCAAGCGGAAAGGCCTAAAAACGACGGCAGGCGCCGTCGGCGTCTAATTTTGCTCGAATTTACTAGTACGGTTTGGGATACTGGGGTCAGCTCGTATTTTGCAATAAATTAAGATAGCACCTTGACATTTTGCACAAGCTATCTAACGCCTTAGTATGTTATCCTTGACCTAGATATGTAATTTCGTGAAAAAATTTCTAGAGGAAAAAAATCCGATTTTAGCGCCGCGACGCCGCTCCTTGGAAGCGGCGTAGGGCTTCGAAACCGGACTCGTTTGTTAGAGAACCTCCCCCAGATAGCTTGAGCAAAATTTCAAGGTGCTATCTTAATTTATTGCAAAAACACGAGCTGACCCCAGTATCCCAAACCGTACTAGTAAATTCGAGCAAAATTAGACGCCGACGGCGCCCACCGTCGTTTTTTCTGTCGGCCCTCTTGGAAAACGTGTGTTAGTTCTTTTTCCTTGATCTAGAAAAAAATCTAAGAGAGAAAAATAAAATTGATTTTTTAAATGATTTAATTAATTTATTGTTTATAATAATAATTATTTAAATACAATAAAAATGAATAGACAAAAAGCGTTGTTATTACACATATTAACAATAATAGTTTTTATTTCTAGGGTGTAATGACGTTGTATGACACCTAAATTACGCATTTTAAGGCTTTGTGCATATTCTTGGTATTGTTGTATATTTGCGCAAAATATTTGTCTCTGCTAATGACTACAATTCGACTTGCAATTGTTAATTTATTGGTGTAGTTTACTTTAAGTTGAAGCTGCTCGAGCGGTTCTGAATGTGTAGCCTCCCTCTTATGTTACTAGCTCTCGAATCGGTAGTTCATATGTATTCCCTATCTTGACCCCAGGAGCCCAAATCCTACCGCTAGTACTAATATTATTGTGTAGGTCGACCACTTTGAACAACCGTTCCTAGAGGTAGTAATGCAAGTGGGAGTAAACAATTTTATAACAATATTTTTGTACAAAAGTACGAATTTAGGTTAGCTGCAGTTTAAGATTTGTGTGTACGTAGTACAAACATTCCTGTGTAATGTAAAAAATGTATGTAGACCGTAGCAAGAGGGTTAATTTGTATCTCCTTCCAATTTACTGGCTCTAGAAGCGGAACCCTATGCTCATATATGTATTATACATATAATGCTAGCAGGGACTGGGAACGGCCGAAAACATTTACGGCGCCGACATAGTTTCACTCTGAGTATTACGCGTCTCGTGCACATGCGTGAGAATTCAAACTCCGCCTTTAGAAGCGACTTTTAAACTTGAACTCTCCACAGCGCGGACGACGCCGACGCTCTTGCGCACAAGTCACCATATACATGAAAGAGTTGGTTGTCTGTCTCACTTCTTTGTGACCCCACAACTCATAGCAGCTAGCAATATAGTAAGTAATATATATATGCCTGTTCTGCTACTAACGCGACGTCTAATGAGGGCTTGGGCAACCATAAAATCTATAAATTTTGTACTAAACTCAAACGCAGTTTTACACTAGGGAAATATAAGTGCAATACATCCTTTATCGAAACTGCCATGAATCTTCTTTATACTGCACTTCTCGGCAGAGTCCATTATTTATCGGTTTTTCTTTTATATTTTTAGGAGTTTCATATCGAATGTCAAATTGACAATTTGGAAAAACTATTTGATTTTCAGATGTTTGTAACGATTACTTTGTTTCGACCAATCACGGCCATAGTTATGGTTGCTCCTTAGTTTCAGTTACTGCATGCTTATTTGAAATTTAGTATATAATCCGTTCACGACTTTTTTGGGACAGAGTTGGCTATGATTTTTTCTTTTCATGTTGGACTAACTGATTCGTTGATGCAACTTTTTTTTCTGTCAGTGTCAGTTCGACATTTTCTTGCCACCACATTGCCAGATTTTAATATATATATATATATATATATATATATATATATATATTGGCGAGTGCTTTACGGACGTAACCGTATCTCGCATCCTGTCCTCCAAGCCTGCTTATCTAACCAGTCGCCCTCTTGTAATCCTCTGGCTTCCGTTGCTTCATGAACTTCTTGTGCCCAATTTCTGGGCGGTCTTCCTCTTTTTCTTCTTATATTTGGAGTCCAATCCCACACTTTCTTTGGCCATCTGTGAGTGTGCATCCGCTGCATGTGGCCATACCACCTTAATCTTTTTGCTTCTATGGTATCAATAATTGATCCTTGAACTTCCATCCGTTGACGTATCTCGCCGTTTCTTATATGTTCGAGTCTTGAGACACCGCAACTACGCCTCCAGAAATCCATTTCTAGGGCTTTCAATTTATTTTTATTATTCGCGGTAACTTCCCACACTTCAGAACCATATGTGGTGATGCTTTCTACAATTGACTTATATATGGTTGTTTTGGTTTGCTTTGTTATTTTGTCACTCCACAAGACAGAGTTTAATTGTTTTATTGCTCTTCGCCCTTGGCCGATTTTATTATTAATGTCTTGATTACTGTTACCAGACTCAGTGAAGGTAACTCCGAGGTACTTAAATTATTTAGTATTTTGTATTATATCCGATTCAATGTTTAGATCTTGTCCTCTTTCACCCACGACTAGATATTCCGTTTTCTTTATATTAATGGTTAAGCCCCAGTTTTTGTACTCTTCAACGAGCTTCCTCATCATATAATTAGAGTCCATTTCATCTGCTGCCACCACGACCTGATCATCAGCGAAGAATAAAGTAAACAACGCTTTGTCGTCTATTTGTATGCCCATATTGCGGCATTTTTTCATCCACCGTTGCAGAGCTTCGTTTAAATAAATCTTAAATAACGTCGGTGCCAAACAGCAACCCTGTCGCAGCCCCTTCGTCACTTCGAACTCATCAGATATTTTATTTTCCATCTTTACGGCACTAACACAGCCTGAATATAAGTTTCTTATAGCATTTACATACTTATTATTGACACCTATATTACGTATGCAGTTCCACAACTTATTTAGGGGAACGGTATCGTAGGCTTTGTGTAAATATACGAATGTTAAATGCACCGATCTCCCACGAGCTGTATATTTTTCGATTAATTGCTTAAGTGTAAATATATTATCGGTACAAGATCTGCCTGCCCTAAACCCACTCTGTTCTTCCGGATCTGTCGTATTTTCTTCAAGTCTTGTTTTAATAACTCTCCCATATAAACGTGATAAAGAGCTAATAACACTTATGCCTCTGTAGTTGCCACATTCAAGTCTATTTCCCTTCTTGAAAATTGATGTTATATATGCGGTTTTCCAATCCTTAGGGGGCAATTCTCCTTGTAAACATTTATTAAATATGTATGCCAATAATTCTAAAAGGATATCTGAGGCTGATTTTAATATTCTTAAGAAAATAAATGATTTTTTCTACAACCGTGTCTAAAGTAGATACTTTAAACCCGTTAGTTAGTTTGTAAAGTTCCACTTTTTAAAAAACAGTGCATAAAAAGTTCTTTACAAACCCTAGTGCATAAAAAGTGAAATGTATTTTGGGTTGCCTATTTACATAACCTTATTTTAGATGTTAATCATGTGAAAAACCAGAAAGATGTAATTTATTTAATAGAATTTGGTAATTATACGTACAAACAATAATAATCGTGAAAAATTAACATAATTATTATTAGTAACAGTAATAGTGCATAAAAGGTTATTTGTAAACCCCAGTGCATAAAAAGTGAAATTGATTTTGGGTTGCCTATTTACAATATTTTACATAATTTTTACAGTTCATCGATCACGATCAGTGGCGCCAACTTAAAACTAATTTCAATCAACCAACCAGTTCCGTACCAAAATAAATAAAGCAATTGATAAAAAATATGAAATGTTCAGTTGTAAAAAAAATCTAGTATGCAACACGTGTGTAAAAGGTCTTTTTTAAATCTCGTGCTACCATTTGCGCACTCGGCTAGCGCCTCGTGCGAAAATTTCCGCACTCGATTAAAAAGACCTACTTTACACACTAGTTGCGTAAATTACTATATCAAGTGTGTAATAATAATTTTAATATCCGTCAAAGGAAAAGTCAAAATGTCCAAAATAACTTTGTTACAACAAAAAATTTCCATTAAACGATGCTACTTCCAATTTAAAAAGCGCATACTAGATTTAAAATAACACGAGTTGATGTTGAGACCAGAGAATATATTTGCTGTACATTAAAAAATGAAATTTTGGAAAGGAAAAACAATTCAGTGTAATGTATAATAATTTACTACCTACCTAGTTCTTACTATTTTAGTGTTGAAATGTTATGTGGCAGATGTGAAAATCAACATGAAGTAAAATCAGCAAGCCATCTATTTGACAAGATATTTACATTTTTCACATGTTAATATCTATAAGACCAATATTGCTCACTTGCTCTACTAAATTTATTTGGCACCAGTTTGTGACATCTTTATCCTTCCACACCAGCAAGCAAGCAAGCATGCAGCAAGCATGTAAAATAAAGTGGCATATTCATATCATGTACACAATTCTTATCCAAATTGCAATAAACGTGAATATTGAATGCTTTTCTTATGCATTAGTTCTCATTTTCGTTCCTGTCGTCAATTGTCAAATCATTTCAATTATTCATTCTTAATTTAAACAGAGATCCGGCAACAATGTACCTATTCACAAAATATAACCTTAAACTGAAAACAACTTAACCTAACACAAAAAGTGTCAATTTCCATTAGGGAGTTTAGTTGCCACAGAGGTACTGTCAACAAAATTACTAGATGGTCATAGCCTCACCTGACTCAAAAAGATTGTGAACGGCATATAGATAGTTATATCCATTACTTCTAATGTAATTCAAAAGAACTACTCAAACATACATACAGTGTGTCCTGCTACAGAATTTCCATGCTCGAGATTATTTTAAGTGTAAATGTTTGTACCGTCACATATTTCAACTGTATTTCTAGAAAATGAGATTTAACAGTAAAATGAAACATAACAGTAGTAACGGTTTTATCTCGTATTTAGTTGAATTCTTAATACTTATTACAATTTTCGGACGAAGCTTACGACTCCAATTGAACAATATGGCAATTTTGAGGTACGCAATTGAAATTAGAACAATTAGTCTTACATTTAATTTGCATTTAATAATGCACAAATTGATCGTCTCACCACTTTCTGGTGACGTTGTAAATTAATTATTAGGGTGGAGCGAAAACTAGACCGAAACAGCTAATTTTCGAAAACAAATCTGCCTGGGTGCGCAAAAGATGCCTTTTGAGATTCTTAGTTATTCAAAAAAATCCAAATGCTTTATGACGATTCTTTCGGCTGCCGAAATGACCTTGAACGTTTTAAAAATAATAATTCTTTAAAACTGTTAAAAAATTTCAAACATGCAGCTCTCAGCTAGTTTGTCTTGAAAAATTACCCAGAACTCACCACGTGGAGGTGGCTGCATCTCGAGTTCCACCCTACACTCCCACCCTTAAAGTAAAAAGACTATATTTTGTGCTAGAACTGCTACATACTGTTTTTTTTTCAAGTTGCGGCAATATTTATCTAGATTCAATGCGACCCCTAATAAACCCGTCTCGCGCATCAGGGCCATAAAACGCCATAGAGGCTTCGGTGACTAACTTAACACATCGCTCAACTGCATGTGAATGACAAGGAAATTTCATTAATGGTATTTCATCCGGAACCAAAGAAATCATATTAGTTAGTTCTTCGTTTGAAATTTCCAATATTTATCGGAAACAATTGACATGCTGTAAATATATCCCTGACAACGCCAACCCGATTCTTAACAAACTTCATCAAAAACTTGAATAATGTACGACAGAAACAAAATCGCAATATTTCAACAATTGTATGGTTATGAGCCCACTATAGCACTAAATTTGTTTATTGATACGTAAACATCGACATCAGATTTTAAGCGCCAGAAACCACTTTTCACTAAATTGGAAAAATTATTCGTGAACTCAGACTTTTGTCGCTCAGTGTATTTGGGATCGCTGGTTGAGGAAAAGAAAGTGGCATCGACGGCCGACGTTTACAGCCGCATCGGGCAGGCAACATCAACATTCGCCTTGCTCAAATGGTGCGTATGGAAACGAACAAATACTACCATCAAAACGAAAGTACGCTTATACCGAACGCTGATCCTTCCCATTCTTCTTTATGGATCGGAAACGTGGACATTGCTCAAGCCCGACCTCGACAAGCTTGAGGTCTTCCAAATGCGATGCTTGAGGCAAATTCTCGGTGACTCGCTCCTCGACCGTCTTCGAAACGAAACAATTACAGGAAGATGTGATCAACAAACACTGATAGGAGAATAAATACAAAAACGTCGACTACGATGGTTCGGACATGTCTGCCGAATGGATGATTACCGTTTGCCATGTAAACTTCTTTGGCAAGACCAAGCTTAAAATACAAAAATTGGACCAGAACTAAAAACTAGAAATAACCAATACGAAAAAAGCGAAAAAAAGCAGGAGAAAATTAAATCTGAAAATCGACCCAATTTTGAGATAAGAAATGAAGTGGAAGAAGAAAGCTCATTAAAAGTACTTTTTAAAAAAACAGGGATATACAGGGTGTTCCACTTAAATTAATCAAACTAATTGTATATGCAGATTATGAATTCTCTGTACAGCTTTAATACTCAGAGCAGGAAAGGAGAACTATTTGAACATTTAGCGTAATTACGTATAAGCTTTTGATGTATTGGCTTTTCTTTTTTTTATCTGATTTAATTTGACCGTGGAATTAATTTATTCCTGCAATTATCGTTTTTTTTGTGTTTATAATTTCCTGTATCAACACTGACTTAATTTATATTTTCTAAACCTGGTTTTGTGCTTTTATTTTTAGAGAGATCATGCGTTTAAATCACTATTTTTAGGGCGTTTGTTTTTTATCCCTTGAAATAAAGCATCTTAAGGGGTTTAAATTGTTTTCATGTTCAAACACACATATCTGAAAAACAGTTGAACTTAGAAGTATGAAGTAACATATCAAAAGAAAGCCCATTAAAAGGGCTCTTCAAAAATACAAAAATATACAAGGCGTTCCATTTAAAAAAAATCGAAATTATTAAATTTGCAAATATTGAGCACCCTATATAACATTAATACCCAGATCCACCATTTTACACTTGAAAGAAAGTTTACAAAAATCATAATTTTTTGGTAACGTTTTCCTTTATTCAATTGTTTTCTGTCGCTTACAGCAGTCGCCTGAAGTTCATCATTTTTTTTTAAATTGTTAATATCTCCAAAACAGTTGACGTTAAACCCATACAACTTTATATTGAAATGATGAGTATTTCAATACAAAACTTTTAAGCTACCCAAATATAGGGCATTCTATTTAAAAAAAGTAAGTTTGATTCGCCACTAGAGGGAAGTGGATGGTTCTGGAACCTCCCCCAACCACTTGACCTTGAGTTCAAGGGAAGGCCACGTTCAAGCTCAAGGTCACATGCAAGGCGAGGCCACGTGCAAGCCCAAGCTCACGTTCGAAGCGAGGCCACGTTCGGAGCGAGGCCACCGGCAGTAACCTTGAAGAATGAGTATAACAGGAGATGTAGTTTTGTGTTCAGTAGTGTATCGTGTGCTGTACTAGCAAAAACAATGGAGCAAGTACAAAAGGTTGGTGAAACTGTAAAGCAGCGAGTGACTAACAAAAACGTGAAACTCTCATATCCAGTATTGTTAAACGCAACAACTTATTCGCTGAATAAGTCAAGAAATAAATCTGTGAGTTTGGGCTTGACCTGTTATGCATCGTTTGTGCCGGCAGTGGTAATTAGAGGGATTAACAAAGATTTTATATTGTTAGACGAAGGAGAGTGGCTGCTCTTTGTTGCAAATAAAGATGTCATAAATAGGCACTTTAACTATGAAGATGGAGAGCCAAAACCGGTGGATATAAGTCCTGGCAAAAGAATATATTTTCAAAAAATCGGAAACAAAAAAGTGATAGTGCTGCAGGAACGTAAGCGATCCCAAGTTTATCTCGGAAACAAGTCTGTAGCAGAATTGTGGAATTTGTTACCGTTGCTGCAATCTAAAGCTGAACTAGTAAACTCAGATGTTTGAAAAATTTTACAGCAGTGTAATCGAAGGTGTTTGGAATTTACCCAGCGACTTTAAAAAAAGTATCGAAGTCTTTGCCACCCATACAATCGGAAAATGTACGTTGCATGTCTGAAATGCTAAAGTTTGCTTCGGACATCATTACATATGATATTACGTTCAAAAAATATGCACAACAGCAATAAGTGTTTATCATGTAGTTATAACGATCTAATAAAAAATTAAAAGAGTTAAAACATTTATTATATATTTTACAACTTACTGACTAACTTAGAAACTAACCTAACCTAGGATGCTGTGGGCGGCCTCACAATAGCTGTAAAAAGAACACTTAAATAGTGTCTTCAAAGAAGCAAATCAACTTTTAGGCACATAGATCACCCACAGCATGTGTGGTAATTCGAGGTCTCTATATACTTTAAACCTACATCCCAGAAACCACCCCGACTCTAGAAGGGTGGCTTCCGGTATGTAGGTTGAGTTTTTAACCAAGGTTATGACTTCCTAAAAATAAATGTATTGTGAACCAAATTTATATATATTTTTTTTCTTACAGTCCCATATTTTTCGATGATATGCTTCATAAGCCGTTTTTCTAAAAGTATAAAAATTTATTACATCAACTATTAAAATTAACTCAAAATTACCAAAAGATGACATGGGCGGTCCGATGACAATCGAATTTAAAACATCTTCTGTAAATTGCTTATATGTATACTGTTTAGAATACAAAAAAATAAGCGTCTTACCCATTCTGTTTAATCTGAAAAATATTTTAAAATTTAGAATAGCAAAGTAGATGATGCTAGAAACACAATGCAAAAAAAATCCCGATGAAATATAATAAACACTGGAGATACGAGTGTTTTTAAGATTTGAAAAAAAAATTTTTAAATGTAGTATATGATAGTAGCAACACAATGTAAAAAATCTCATACGAATATCTTAATAAATAACGAATATACAAGCATTTTAAGATTTAGCTTAGAAACATTAGGAAAATGTTAGAAATGTATAAAATGTAGTACATGACAGTAGGAACATAATGCAAAAAATTCCGATGAAATTTATTAATAAACACCGGAGATATGAGGGTTTTTAAGATTTGAAAAAAAAAATTTTTTTTAAATGTAGTATGTGGCAGTAGCAACACAATGCAAAAAAAACCGCATCCAAATATCTTAGTAAATAAAGAAGATACAAGCATTTTAAAACACCATTAGAAAAACGTTATAAATGTTTAAAATGTAGTACACAACTTTTGTGTGCGACATTTTGCCGTTGTTTTTTCAGAAATTTTTCTTTTACTGAGTCCAAACGCATTTTCAAAGTACAGATATGAACATATAAGATAAAAAAATATATTTACAAAGACATTTTCAAAGTACAGATATGGACATATAAGATAAAAAAACATATATTTACAACAATATCTTACCTGAAGTGTAGTTGCAGTGGACTGTAGAGCGAACTGTGGTTTCTTCAAGAAATTCTCGATCTTTATATATGCAGTTCCCCCGACTACGTATTGAGGGCAGAGAATGGGTAACCAATTTACTTTCCAAAACCTAATTTTACGTCTATCTAATGTGTAATTAGAAATAGAAAAATGTTTCTTACGCCATTCAATTGTACACTGAAAAAGGAACATTTTGATACCAAAAAATCATAGTTTTTAGATGAAATTAGATAGTTATAGTTATTTGGTTATATGTAATATACCCTAATAATGCATCAGTTATTTTTTAATTATAGCAATAACTTCATTAGCTTTCAATTAGATTAATTAGACAGTCATTTACCTATTCTAATAAGCAAGTAGATCTACTGCATGTATTACCAATAAAAATGGATTTCTTGTATTTGGAACAACACGTTTTTGAACCCCTAGGTTTTCTAGGAATAGATGAATAGCAATGCGTTGTATGACGTAAAAAGTAGATAGGCATTTAGTTGTTCAAGCACGTAAATTTAGCGAGATCTGCTGTAGCCATTTGCCACAGTATTAGAAGACGAAAATATGTGGAACAGCACCTGTTTGGTAATTCCTAGTGTATGCATAATTATAATATACAATAAGACACCGTTCCTTCATATAATCCTACAAAATTAGTGTAGTGTTTTCCGTACATCTTTAAATTTAAAATTTGCAGTAAAAATGAAAGCAGTCGTCTCGGATTGATATAGTTCTTTGAATAAGTAAATATATAAACGAGTAAAGCCTATTATTGCATTGACGTTAGTAATAGACAAGAGACAGTAGACATCTACGTTTTTAGGTTTTCTGTCTACGTGCAGAAATTCACGTTCGTTTGAAAAAAGGTCATATTAACACGGTAAACAACTTGCATTTTCTACAGACAGGTTAATCTGAACCCAGGCTGAGTTTTTAAAAGTGAATGCAAGGCTGCTAGCAACGAATATATATCGATTGTTCCAATGAGAGCTGAATTAAAAATCAGCAATTTAAAATTGCTTTGCTTTGTTAATAAGACCACAATGTTGCTCTTTTAAACGCTTTTACCTAGTAATTATTATTGAAAATAACATTAAAGTGAAACCAGTGCATCGCTTCTGAATTGTTCGAACGCGGTTAAACAGCAGATGTTATTTTGATTAAAATTCCCGGTACCCAGCAAGCAATTGCACATTACTTTTGTATTACATATTAATAGGTAGATATTAAGCCAGTGGAATGTTTTCATATGTTTAGATTTACCTGTTATTCATATGCTATATTGGAAATGCATTTGTAAACAAAATTGTTAATTATTACAGTTGAACAGACGTTGTATTAACTTGCGAAAAATAATTACTCAGGGCTTCACCCCCACGTAAATTAAAATTTCGTTATGTTTTTATTCGCTAGATGTATAAGCCAATATTAGAACACCATGTGCCAAATGTAAGTGTGAAATATTTTTAAACATTTCAACATGTTAGAACAACAAATAGCTGGTGCAGTAGTTTCGTACTTTATATTATCTAAGCAAACTGTGTTAGACAATAACTTTTTCCATATTGCCAATCAAATAAGAATGAAGGGCTTTATTTGTGTAAACTGTGTTTTAAACTGTCTGGAAAATTGTGTTTCAATGTTAACTTGAATTGCTGTCTGCAAAAATAGAGGCATGCAACGAACTTAAAGATATTTCAAGGCTAACTTCCTTTGTGTGAGCCGAGCTAAGAAAAAATTTAGATTGCAACGAAGGTAGATATTAGCAGTGAAAGTTTCTCATATACAGTATGCATTTAAACTGCCAATTTTAAATAGATTTGATTGCATATGCTAGATTACACATATATGTTTTTGATAAATAAAATGTTGTCTTTAATGTTTGAAACCTCGCGTTTTATTAATGTGAATACAAATTCGCCTATCACACGACCAACGCTGCAGTATTTTTAATAAGCGCTAGTAATTAATAGGATATAAATATTTGTAACAGTGGTATAAAATTTGATTATTATTAAACGGTTTAAAAATATTACATGTATAAGCCTATATTAGAACACCATGTGCTGAAATGTATGTGTGAAATATTTTTAAACATTTTAACATGTTAGAACAACAAATAGCTGTTGCATTAGTTTCTTACTTTATATTATCTAAGCAAACTGTCTGGAAAAATGTGTTTCAATGTTAACTTGAATTGCTGTCTGCAAAAATGTAGGCAACGAACCTAAGGATATTTCAAGGCTAACTTCCTTTGTGTGAGCCGAGGTAAGGAAAAATGTAGATTGCAACGAACTCAATTTTAACTGGTTTGCGTGCTAAAGTCGTCCTTTGCATGTAGTATAAATACACCTGACTAAGGTGGGAGCAACCATTCTCTTGTGTTTGCAATGGCTAGCAAGAGCGCTGTTTGTCCGTTTTGCCAGGGTGCGGTTTTACCAAAAAAATTTTCAAAATTTAATAGGCTCAGTTTGAAAAAAACGGGTAACGTTAAACTTTGCGCCTGCACGGAACCAAGCGGCTTAACCCTCAGTTTCATACAGGCGTCGCCGCAAGCCACCATAAAGGTTTTAAGTGACGTAGTAATTGCGCCTACTTACAAAACCATTTGTGAAAGTAGTCAAGGTTGCGGAAAAATTTTAAAATCAGCTTTAAAGAAAGGTTAGAAAAGGAAAAGTCCAGCAATATTCAATTTGGCGAAATATGTCAAGTGTGTTGGTATGAATGAGGAGACTGATGTTCCTGTGGCAAAAATCCAAAATATGTTACCTGAGTCTCCTCCTCATCTATCGCAAACGGAAATGTTTATGGAAATGTTCGATTTTGACGACATTCCATTGGAAAAGGTGGCTTCCGGCGACGGTGCGGCGCAAGAGTTTACAGCCCTTGTAGATGGTTTGGAGATCGACTCCGGCTCAAGTCGACCGACCAGTCGAATTTCGAAGCAGCCAAAAATCGAACCTTCGGAAAATGTGACCGCAGCACCGTCTGTAATTGTGCAGTCTCCGGTTTCGGGCAATGCAGCCGTCATGTCGTCAGCCACTGGGAGTAACGTAGTCGACACTGTGGCGTCGATTACGTCTACCCCGGAGGAAAAGAAGGAAGACATTGATGACATGTCGCCATACCAGCGTGCCGAACGTGAATACGTGTCTAATCGCAATGCGATAGATGCTAAAGCGGCCGATCTTCGCATTACCTAAGGTATATTAGATATTATTTTTTCTATCCATATATGTTATTTAACATTGAAGGTGTTCAGAACGTGCTTTTCCCAGTTTAATAGCTTATATTGTTATTAGCTCCCTAGAAATTCGAGCCGCCAGCCTAGAAGCGGCGATGCACGATGAGTACCTAAAAAGCATAGCTGCTTTACCTAAGATCCGCCACGGCCACAGCGCAACTAACATGGACATCTTTAAGAATGCTGCGTTAGCAAGGCTAGAGCTAATCTGTTAGCTGTGGAGAGTGCGATTCGTGCAAGACGTCAGGAGCTCGATAAAAAGGCTAAGTAACGAGTAGATAATCGTTTAACATATCATACACCCCTAACACAAATAACCTCCCCCCTATCCTCTCCAGGGTGTCCAAAGCGAATCCTCCCCGTGGTGACACCTGGGTATTCCGTTCGAGGTTTAATTTGTTAATCAGTGTTTGTAAATAAAGGTGTTCATTTCGTTTGTGAATAGTAAGCCTCGAGCTGGGTAGCTAATCGCGCAATTAGTATATTAACCGATTGCGCGAGACTAATTTGCCATTATGTTCAGGTGCACTGCTTGTGGAGAGTCCTTCACCAGAGCTGACAATTGGTTTCGCCATCGAAGAGATAGCTGTCGACACGAGGTTGGCCACCCATCGACGAGTGGTAAGTGGAAACGTGTTGATTGCTGCTGATTATATCAATTGTGTGTTTCCTAAAGGTGACGCTATGGAGGCTTTGGTAGCAGCTGGTGAGGGACCATCGGCGAGTAAACGTCCAAGACCTAATGACTCCAGCGGTGGTGAGTGTGTCTCTATTGTAGTGTTTCATGTTTTCTAACGTTTGGTTTAACAGAACAGCTCCCCAGGACGCAATACTACGACGTGTGTGATGAAAATATTAATCGGACTTGTTTCGTTGGACACCTGAGGAGCAATCGTCACACAAGGCGGTGTGATGTCGTCCACCTGGGGAAAGGAGTGGTGGCCCTTCCAAGCGCCTTCAAGTCACGTGTTGCCAGCTACAGGGTGTCCACGGAAAATTATCATATAAGTATTGTAGAATATATGACCGAATTGAAAGACAAAATTATAGGTCTAATAGAAGGACAACTGTCCAAATTAAACAGTATAAAATTCAATTTCGAACTTTTCGGGTATTTTATTTTGGAGACTCAAGATGTACAAGACGTCAAAAGTTTTAATACGACCAACGAGGTGGTCACTCGCGGTACAGACTTGAACGAAGTATATGATAATTTAACGGGGATATTAGACCAGAAGGTGTCCGAATTTGAGGAACGCGATTCAGGTGAGTATTACAATTGTAATTCTTGTTAATGTTACTAACCGCAAAATGTTTACAGGGTGGATCTTGAAGCAGTTGCTGTACCTAGAATTAAATATAAATAAATTCAATCCGTTTCGGGCGTCGTCGTATATCCCGCTCCCGAAGCAGATTCAGTCCAAGAAAGCGATCGTGAACGTCCAAAACGTCAAGGACGAGTGTTGTTTCGGATGGGCGGTAACCTAGGCCATCTGCGAACCGGATGGAGCGCCTAATCGAACGAGTTCGTATCCAGATTGCCGCGAGTTTTTAAATTTTAAGGACATTGAATTCCCTGTTAGATTGCGGGATATTTCTAAATTTGAAGAAAATAACCCTCAACTTTCTATAAATGTATACGCGTTAGAAAAAACTTTTCAAAACGATATTACCATATATGAAGTTGTGGGACCTCTGTACTATTCGCCACGTATAAAAAACGGACATATAAATTTGCTGCTTCTAACAGACGGCGAAGGTAATAGCCACTACTGTTGGATCACCAATTTGTCTAGGTTAGTTTCGCGGCAAATAACGGCTAGGGCCAATGCGAAACATTTTTGTAATGGTTGTCTAAATTACTTTCGCACCGATGCCCACCTGGAAAACCATAAGCTTTTTGACTGTAATCATGTGTGCACAAAGTTGCCTACGACAGAGTTGATCGCGGATAAGTGTGGGGAGGTGAGGCCCCAGAACATTCTTAAATTTGATAATTATCATAAACAATTGAAAGCGCCCTATATTTGCTACGCAGATTTCGAGACGGTTTTATCACCTGTCGGTGGTGGGAATCAGGAGCCGGATCACGAAAGACCATATACGGTCAAAACGTGCGAGCACAAACCGTATTCTTTCGCGTATTATTTGAAATGTTCTTTTGATGATACTCGATCCAAATTCGAAATTTATAGGGGTGAGGATGCTGTGGACGTGTTTGTTGAGCGTCTAGACAGAGACGTTCGCGCGCTATATTCCAACAGTTTGAAACATGTTGTACCCCTCAAGCCTCTGGCTCCGCAAGAAATTCAAAATTTTAAGGATGCTGCTTCATGTCATATTTGCAATCGTCCTTATGGAGTGGGAGACGTAACGGTTCGCGATTGCGACCATTTGACCGGAGACTATCGGGGAGCTGCCCATTCCAATTGTAATCTGAATTATAAACTTCCAAATTTTATTCCCGTATTTTTTCACAATTTAAATTACAATTCCCACCTTTTTGTCAAACAGTTAGCTCAAAATAACGAGGAGCTTGATGTCATTCCGGAAAATAAGGAAAAATATATTTCATTTGGCAAACGTCTTTGGGTGGATGAAGTCGTTGTTGACGGAAAACGGAAAAAGGTTTTTATGCCAATTCGATTTTTAGATAGTTACCGATTTTTAAGTGCTTCTTTAGCATCGCTGGCCGCCACGTTATCAGATGATCAGTGTGTTGAAATTTATAAGCAATTCGGACATAACATCAAATTCGAACTGATGAGACAGAAAGGTGTGTTTCCCTATTCGTATCTGGACTCATTTACAAAATTAATCGAGCCGACGTTGCCCACCATCGCCCAGTTTTATGATCATTTAACCGAGACGCATATTACTGAGGTAGATTACGAGCGCGCCGTTAAAGTCTGGCAAACTTTCGAATGTCAAACGTTGGGCGACTATTCCGATGTTTACCTCAAATGTGACGTGTTTATTTTGGCAGACGTTTTCGAAAACTTTCGAAATTTTTATTTAAATCAATATAATTTAGATCCGGCGCAGTACTTCACCGCCCCCGGTTTAAGTTGGGACGCCATGTTAAAATATACGGGGGTTGAGTTGGAGCTGTTGACGGATATGAATATGTTTCACTTTTTTAGAAAGGGTATTCGTGGGAGAGTCAGTACTTGTGTCGGGCGAAAGGCTATTGCCAACAATAAATTTGTTGGTTCATGATTACCAACAAATTTATTGTTGGCAATAGCCTTTCGCTTCCAAACCCACATCTTTTATTGTTTATTTAGACGCCACGAATTTGTACGCTCATAGTATGAGACAGTTTCTACCGCAAGGTGGTTTTGTTTGGTTGACTGACGAGGAAATTGATAGTTTTAACGTATTTCAAATTTTGGACGACTCAGATACTGGGTACGTGTTGGAAGTTGACTTGCGGTACCCCGAAAATTTACATGACGATCACAATGACTTCCCGTTTTGTCCTGAGCTATTGGTGCCTCCACAGGGAAAATTTAAAAATGCAAAATTAATTCCAAATTTGTATGACAAACACAATTATATTATTCACTATAGAAATTTGAAGCAATGCTTAGAGGCTGGTTTGATTTTGGTTAAAACACATAAAATACTTAAGTTTAGACAATTTCCTTGGCTCAGATCCTACATCGATTTAAACACAAATTTACGTAACCAGTCTGACAATGAATTTCACCGAAATTCATTTAAACTAGCTAACAATAGCGTCTTTGGTAAAACCATGGAAAACGTGGACAAAAGGGTTCTTGTAAAGTTAATTAGTCATTGGGAGAAAATTGGTAATAGAATGGAGGCAGAAGATTTGATATCGAAACCTAACTTTAAAGATAGAATTCGGTTTGGGGAAAATTTAATAGCAGTGGAAATAAACAGAACGTCGGTTTTATATAAAAAACCCATTTATGTTGGTTCCTCAGTTTTAGATCTTTTGAAAACGGTCATGTACAATTTTTATTACAAATTTTTGAAGCATAAATACGACCTTAATGTGTCTCTACTGTATTCGGACACTGACTCATTCATCCTGGAAATTTTTACTGAACATTTTTACGCGGACATGCAAGAGCACTTTCATCTCTTTGATACATCAAATTACAAGAATGGTCTGCACGGAATTCCGAGAACCAAGTCTGTTGTTGGAAAATTTAAGGATGAGTACGCTGGGGTGGCTGTGTGTAGCTATTACGGGGTCGGTGCAAAAACATACTGTGTAAACGCTGTTGGTAAGGAAAACAAAAAGGCGAAGGGAGTTAGAAAGAGTGCTGTTCGGAATCACCTCACCACCGAAATTTATAAATCTGTAGCCGAAAACAGGAGGGAAGTTGTATTTTGTCAGATGTATGTGTTTCGTTCCCGTTTACACACTATATACACCGAATTAATGAATAAGGTTGCGCTTTCTTCGCGAGATGATAAACGCTTCCTTATTCCTAATACTACCAAAACCTTAGCGTAGGGTCACCGTGACATAGATGATGATAACAGTCCTCTAGACAACTTGCTGCGCATTGCCGAAACGATGACGTAGCAATATAATAATAATAATAATAATAATAATAGTCTTTATTGCACATAATATAATATACTACATAGTACTACACAAATGAAACAAAAATGAGAATGAAGTGCAAGGGCGAAGTTCAGATTGGCTCATAAAAGAACCATCTGCTCCTCCACTTAACCCAAAAAAAACTAATATATAAATTTAATAAACATGAACGGCGATTCTACAAAAACAAGTAAGTAATAAAACAAATAAATAATTAAGAGCGTTGCACATCAGAATCCTATACCACTGTTCTGCAAACCAAGCAAGTACAGCTTACAGTGCTTCTTAAATCGCGAAGGGGGGTAGGCTTTAAGATAGTTTGGTAGTTTATTGTAGATAGCTGCAACACTATATGAAAAGGACCTTTCAAAGAATTGAGTACTGTGTGATTGTAGTGCTAACAGACCGCGGTTCGCGGAACAGTATTCGTTATTACTTAACATCAGAGGTCCTACACGGCAGGAGCTTTCTTGTACTTTATAGGTTTAGTTATTGTATATAGCAACTATAGTATAGGTTAAGAACACTAGCTTGTATGATATAGGTAGTAAGTTAAATTTTACGAAAAATCTGATTGTTTGGACCAGCATACCAAATATATATGTTATTTAACACTGTAGTCACTCATGTTCAGCATTTACAATAATAAATTACTGTAAAACATAATAGTAGTTTGTATACCAAGGCACTGAAGTATAACTTTTTATCCCGAATGTGGATTTAGTTGCCGAGGCACGTAGGGCCAAGGCAAATAAACCACATGAGGGATAAAAAGGAACTTCAGAGCGAGGTGTACACTATGTTTGATTTGAAATCGAGAAATAGTGAAATTACAACATTTTAACCAACTTTTGTAGGTTATGTTCGGTCGATTGACGTTTATCTGTCACCGCTCCACCTACAAAAAAGTCGTAAAACAATTGATTACTTCACTGCCGATTTCTCGTATTTTAATGACGATTTCGGCGTACTTCACTGCCGATTTCAAATAAAAAGTTTTTATTTAAAGAAAATAAATGGTAATAAAACAAAAAAAGTGTTTTATTGAAAGAGTTCTATAGAATCATAGTAAGTTATACAACATTGTTTTTGGATATCCAGGAATTGTGACGATTATCGAATCCCAACCACTTTACGTAAAGCTGATTACCCTTCTTCTTCAACACCTTTTCTACCAGGTATACGTCCGAGTGTTTGGTTTTTTGTAATTCGTGCTCGTAAAATCCACCTTTGATTTCCTGCCCTTCCTGATCGGTGAGTCTGTAGGTGGTAGGATTTCTAAGTCGCACTGTGGCTATTTTGAATATTTCGTTGCTCCAGCTGGGTGTGTAGCCCTTGCTAAATATCGAACGATATTTACTAATGCGTACAGAGTCTCCTTTATGAAACTTTTGAGGTGCCGGATCTACAGTTTTTGTGTGGCTGTACACGGTGTGTAACAGACGTTTGGCATTTTTAAGATTAACTTCAGCCGGCTTCATACCTGTTGTGCTATGCCTAGTTGTGTTATATTTGCTTAAAAGTTGGGGTAGAATGTCCAACCATTTGTAGGACCCTTGCAAACTAAACTGCTTCCACATCATGTTCTTAAGGGTGCGGTTACATCTTTCTATGATGCTGCTTTTCATAGTTGAATACGTGCTGTAGTGATTTATTTTGTAACGTCGCATCAATGCTTGAAAATCGCTGTTATAAAATTCTTTTTCCAAATCGGTTTGCACGTTTTTAGGAGATACCTTCATATTAGCAAGAACTTTTCGCATAGCTGCCGCTACATCTTTTCCCGTTTTCCGTTTTACCGGAAGAGCCCACAAGTATTTAGAAAACGCGTTAATAACGGCTAAAATGTATCGATAACCTTTATTGCTTCGTGCATATGGCTGCATCTCCACCAAATCCGCTTGTAGTAAATCATGCAATCCTTTGAGAATCACCCGTCGTCTCTTGAAATTTCTTCGCCCTGGTTTGTGAAGTTCTGCAACTAGATCCTCCTTAGGACTCATTGTCGAATGTTGCTGTATCGACTGCTATGGGACATTTAAGCAGCAGTTGCACGTATAACTTATTGTTTATGGATTCGAATTGCAGTTTATCTCCTCGCCGCAATGTCTTACCGACAAGCGTGTCGTGTTTGATGCCGTTGATGTGTGATACTACCAAAGGTCCGCTGACTTGAACACTTATGATCTCACCGATCGTTAACGGAAAAATGTACTCCTTATTACCGAAAATTTTGGAATATCCGCTTTCATCATAACCACGCCCCACTAGCAGCAGTGGTACTTCTATATGGAGTTGGTTTACATTTTGAACTTTCATAAAGATATGTTTGCGATGAGAACCGTAGCGCGCGCTTTGGTAGTGGGGTACAAATTTGTCTATGGGCATTACTCTATCGTCTAACACCTTCTGATCGTAATTCAATAGGTACTCTGCTTTTGTACTCGCCTTAGTGAATTATTTTTGCATATCGTAGAGCTTGGGTGATGCTTACAATTTCGTTGGAATGGCCGGTGTGACCCGCTACCTGAGAGGCTAGTAATATGCGCAGACGATCCACTAATGAATTTGGATCCTTCCAAGGCACAAATTCCACTTTTTTATTGGTTACTGTTAATAACCCCCTTCCGCTACGCTGCACTCTCGATGCGGCTCTGGCAGGCTGTCTAACGCCGGAGGATGTACTCAGGGGACGTACTATTTTTATATATTTCGAGCCGGCGTTGCCGCTTATCCTTTGGGTTGGATCGTAGTTCTTACGATTTGCGGCGGACCGGTTCACTATGTCTTGGTAATTGTCAAGATCTTTGGTTGTATAAGTCATCGGTTTCCTTAAGAACATTAATTCGTAAAAGCCAGGAGTGCCTTTGTATACTATTCTATTGTCGTGATCTGTAATAACCATGTTCTGACCCTCAAAAGTAAGTTGTTTATTCCCAATTGCAAATTTATCAGTGTCTATGTCCCATCGAACTCCATAGTGGAGATCGTACTTGCTCTCTGTATCTCGTATCATTCCCTCGATATATTTTCTAGCTAAACCTGAGAACTGTTCCATGTATTCCCCTAGAACTTCCGGTTCCATCATTTGTCGCACGGTTTCCCTAGCCTCTGCTACCGAACTTTCAATTGCCGCTTCTTCTTGAGCCTCCACCTGTTGCTCCTCATCCGGTAAACTCTCATACAATACTTCTCTGTCAAGAAATCTAGGTGTGGATGTTGTTACGTGTAATTTTACATTTAGATACAGTTAAGGATTGTTTGGATAATTTATTAGCTTAAATACATTCATAGTTAGATTCACCTGCATACGTTAGGTGTAGCTTTGGTTGCATACTCATTTTTGCAAAATCCTTGATTTTTAGGGAATTTTGAGTAACAATTTTGAAAATTGTTTTGATAGTACGATTTCCGGCGACCATTTTTAAGTTTTCCTTTTTGGAGCTGCATGTGATCTTTGGAAATTTTCACTTAAGTGGATTACATAGTTTCCATGTTTCTTTGAGGAATCTGCCATCCAGAAATAGGAAATGAGTGTTATATTGCTAAAATGAATCCGATTGTATTGGGATAAATATATATTTCTGCAATTTACTTACTCGAGGCCGCATTACAACTCTGGTATGTAAATTTATGGTTGCCGTAGAACATTTTTCGATAACGTCTCGTATTTAGGCCTCCTCGTCCTAGTTTGGCCTCCTCGTCCTAGTTTGGCCTCCTCGTCCTAGTTTGCTGTATCGTTCTCCGATTTTTCGGGATCTATTATGCCTGTGGCATTGTTGTTACTTGGCTAAGGCACCTGGAGCAACGATTCCGTTCCAATCCGAGCCCCTCAGCACATGTGGTAGTTCGCATGCAAGGCTTCTCCCCATGGTGACTGCACTCGACTACGTTTCTCACCCGCAAAGTTAGATGAAGCCCTGACTCTTTGGAGGTTACTCAAGCTGGTGGACATCTTAATAGCTATCCCCCATAGCTGTTGATGTAGCGATCCTTCTGTGCACAATCCAGGTATCTGCAACACCTAGTGTTATCTACCTTTTGGTGTTTATTGAACTGAAAATATCGTTCGTTATGGCACTATGATCTTTACTTTATGTATTGTACTTACCTAGGTATATGCTAGCGAAATTCATGTAGTTTTACATGCAAAATATTGTATAGCTTCGTTGTACATCACGTGCAATTACTTTGGTGTAATAGGATAATGTCATTTTATGCATTTAATATCTTTACGTTTGGTAGTACTGCTTTGGTCGCATTCGAGTGTCAGATACTTGTCAATGTTCAAAATTTAAACCATTATTGGCGAGGGTCTCCGGGAGCATCAATTTAACATTTAACATAATATGAGCACCGTAAATACACCATGTTATGTGTATTAGCACTCCCCTAGGCGAAATGGTACCAATTCGAAGAGGTTCGCGACTAGATAGAGTATTTACCTAATTAATCAAGCGATTTAGAACTTACTATTCTCCCGCATTCCGGTATCGCTGTTTTTATTATATTTAAGTCACTATCGTAGTTGATACACGGGTACTCGAACGAATTGCGATTATCGTAGTTACCTTTTCGACTTTATTGATATAAAATCTTGTACATTACATACCACTAAGATTACATTTACAAACTATTCCATTTAATCACAGAATTGTGTTGCCTTTTCCAAGTATGACACAGAATTTCGAAGGTGTACAAACTGTAAATAAATAACTAGGTTATTTCGAGTCTTGGTGCTTTCTGTCTTTTATTATTTGTTTTTGTGAAACAGCTAGTGGTTTAGGAATTTACACGGCCACCTGTAGGTTTTCTGGTTTGGACCGTCTCAAACCAGTGGCGCTTCCGGACAACCCACCCCATTCTGCTCAGGACCTAGCTTGGCAAACGTTTGCTACACGACTAGACGATTCCTGTACCACCCTGCTGTGAAGTATTTATAATTTTTGTTTTTACGTGCAAATAAATTCCCATGTGTAGCAAATGTAATAAATTTGGCGCCTCTGACGTGGAGCCTTTGGTTAAGTAGTTTGGCATTTAGTGCAGTATAGAGTATTTGATTAGTATCGATTGGTTCCTTGTCGTATCGGTAATTATCGGATTATAGCCATTTTGTTGCATATTTTGAGGAAATTTATTTGTTAGAATTTAGGAATCTGTGTTTAGATTAGGTACATTTTTGGGCATATTAGTAGGTATTAGTATTATTAGTACTGAAGGGCTATTTTTGTTTTTCTTTTGTGCTCTTATTCAGGTTTAGTATTTTTAGTATAGGTATAGGATTGTTTAGTTACGACAATTACAATGGATGTTGGAAGATTATTGGCGGACGAGCTAACGTATGAATTGCTAATTCGTGGATGTCCAGTGGGTTCGAACGTAACCGAGAAGAGATCAATTTTGCGAGACGCTATGCATAGACAGCAGTTAGGAACGCTAGACGTGACAACAGGAATTTATTTCGAGCCTGATGAAGAACTGAAGATTTGTGCTACAAAACTTCACGAACTGCAAGAGGCATTAGAACATTTTGATGTCAATAACAAAGATAATGAAGTACAACGCATTAGGGCAAGAATGTATCATCTTTTAGGTCGCTTACGTCGAATTAATGCCGAAAACAACATGCAACAACAGCATCAGCAAACACTGTTTACCAAAATAGGTCAGTTATCTATAGCTATCGATCAAGCTTATTCAGGTTACCACGAACAAACTATACATGAGCAAGCAACAGTTCAGTCTCAACAACAATCTATTCTAGATGAGCCTAATTTACTACTTCCAGTTACCACATCCTTGGCAACTACGAAATGCGCCTTTGGGACGAAATTCGAAGCCGCACACAACACCCATCAGAAAAAGTGGTTGTTTACATAGCAACTATGGAGAATTTATTCAGCAGGCTGCCTCGACTTCCATCTGAAATTACGAGATTAGCAATAATTAGGAAGAACTTACAACCATATTATACTATGCAATTAGCATTACACCCAATCTACACTATTGCTGGTCTTACTCAAACTTGTATGGCTCTAGAAGATGCCAAGATAGCTTCTACCAATTTTAAAGCCCCTCCCATGCATAAGCAGTATTTACTTGAACCAGATCTAGCATATCGCAAACGCATTGGCAAGCCACCGATTTGTGTAGTCGAAGAAAAGTCCCTGATTGACTTCGGCGAAATGGAGTCTCCAACAAATGCCTGGCAGGATCATTTAGCAAGAACAGAGAACAGCAATGAGGCTGCAGAAGTCCCAAATACTGTGGCAAATATAGCGACGATTACTTGTTGGAATTGTTCCAAATCAGGACATCGAGCCATGCAGTGTACTGCTCCTAAACGGATGTACTGTTATGGCTGCGGGCAAGTAGGAGTAACCAGCCGCACTTGCAAGAGATGTTCGGGAAACGAGCGAGGAGCACGGTAGACAACCGGACCCGGTGCTCTAAATCAAGGAAGAAGCCGGTCAATAATTACAAGCATTCATTATTACCTGATGGCGGAGCATTCATCCCAGCGGTGAATTATATCTTTGACCAATGCCATGGGGACAATAGGCCATATTTAACTGTGACCATTTTAGGTATCAAAATCAAAGGATTACTTGATACTGGAGCATCCTGTACAATATTAGGTAACCCAGGTTGGAAACTTCTACAGCATATGGGGATTACTGTGTTACCAGCTAAAAATCGAGTTTGTACAGTAGCGAATAAGCAAACTTGCGCCATTGTAGGAATCGTCCACCTCCCAGTACAACTCGAAGATAAAGTCCGAACCATAACCCTATTAGTTGTACCAGATTTGCCACATACTCTTATTCTAGGTATCGACTTTTGGACTACAATGGGCATAATTCCGAATCTACAACAAGGGCAATGGTCATTTCACATAGAAGAAGAGCTCTTACCTTCTGTCAACGCCGTTGTAGCTCGTGCGTTTCTTACTCAGCTTCAGCAAACTCAACTAGATCAACTCATAAGACCATATTTTCAGAAAGTCAATAACCAAATTGGTAATACTACTTTGGTGGAGCATCAGATCAAGATCACCACTTCAGAACCCATAAAGCAAAGATCTTACCGTGTGTCGCCTTTTATTCAGCAGAAGATCGATGAAGAGGTGCAATACATGCTGGACAACGATGTTATCGAGCCATCAACATCAGCATGGTCATCTCCAGTACTGTTAGTACCTAAAAAAGACGGTAAATACAGATTCTGCGTGGACTACAGAAAGGTTAATAGCGTTACCATTAAAGATGCCTATCCCATTCCGTTTGTGTCTACTATTTTGGATCGTCTTAGGAACGCAAAATATCTGAGCTCTATGGACGTGAAGTCCGCGTATTGGCAAGTGCCTGTGGCCAAAGAATCTAGGCAATATACCGCTTTTGCAGTACCAGGACGTGGATTATTCCACTTCAAAAAAATGCCGTTCGGTTTGACTAACAGCCCGGCCACCTGGCAAAGATTGATTGACCGTGTCATTGGACCTGATCTCGAGCCTCATGTGTTCGTTTACTTAGACGATATCATTGTGACAACAGAAGATTTTGACACCCATTTGCGAGTCCTGAAAGAAATTTTTGAACGTCTTCAGAAAGCTGGCCTAACTTTATCTGCAGAGAAGTGCAGCTTTTGCCGCCCTGAATTAAAATACTTAGGATTCATAGTCGATCAGTATGGACTTCATGTGGACCCGGACAAAATTAAGGCCATAATTAACATCCCTTCTCCTAAGAGTGTCACGGAGGTACGAAGAATCATCGGAACTGCTTCATGGTACCGTAGGTTCATCCCTAACTTTTCTACTGTCATCGCTCCCATGGCCGATTTACTGCAAAAGAACACTAGTTGGTGTTGGACTCAGAAATGCGAAGAATCTTTTCAATATATCAAAGACTGCTTAGTGACCGCACCTATTTTAAGTTGCCCAGACTTTTCCAAGCCATTCTTCGTTCAGACTGATGCTTCCGGGGTTGGTATTGGTGCCGTACTTTCGCAACAAGACAGCGACGGAGAACATGTCATCTGTTATATCAGCAGATCGCTCAGCCGGCAGGAACGAAAATATTCCACCACAGAACGTGAGTGCTTGGCTGTAATTTGGGCAGTCGAGAAGCTTCGCGCATACCTCGAAGGATATTCCTTCACCGTGATTACAGACCACCATTCTTTAGTATGGCTGAACAATTTGAAGGAGCCAACAGGACGCCTGACTCGGTGGATTCTTCGCCTGCAACAATTCAATTTCAATGTCGTGCACAGAAAGGGAAAAGATCACGTAGTTCCCGATTTATTATCAAGGTCTGGTCCCGAAGTAAATCATGTCGTGATAACGATTGAAGAGCCAGCACCCATCCGAGATCCCTGGTATCTAAATCTAAAAACAAAAATTATATCAAATCCTTTACAATTTCCACAGTGGCGAATTGAGAATGATATAATCTATAAATACATCAAATGTACCTACCCGCAGCTGAGAGACGATAACGAAACATGGAAAGAAGTGGTACCAAAAGAAAAACGTCAAGAACTCATCCACGAACATCATGACGCATTAACAGCATGCCATGCAGGCATCTTCAAAACCTACGAACGCCTGAAGAATCGCTTCTACTGGCCGAAAATGCGATCCGATGTAGTCAACTACATTCGAAGGTGTAAGATCTGCGCTGCCATGAAACCTGAACAGAATCGTCCAGCTGGTCTTATGGGACAGCGCCCGAATGTCACAAAACCTTGGCAGATGATTGCAGTAGATATCTGTGGTCCCTTACCTAGATCATCCAGAGGCTACAGTTACATTTTGGTTATTTCAGACCAACTTACCAAGTTTGTGCTACTGTTTCCACTCCGTCAAGCTACAGCTGCCGCTGTAACCAGATTAGTTGAGGAAAATGTTTTTCTATTCTTTGGATGTCCTCAGTACTTAGTATGCGATAATGGTGTGCAGTTCCGTTCACGAGAATTTATGCAGTTATGTGACAGCTACCATGTGAAAATTATTTTCACTCCTGCGTATCATCCTCAAGCTAACTTCGTAGAAAGAGTTAATCGTGTCATCAAAACTATGTTGGCTTCATATGTTGCAGATAACCACAAGAAATGGGAACAACTTTTGCCTAAAGTGGACTGCGCTATCAGGAGCTCGGTTCATGAAGTCACTAAAGTGACTCCATTCTTTGCCAACTTTGCACGTGAACATGTTCCTAGGGGTGATTATTTTAAATCAGGTGTAAAGGCTGAAACAGATAAATGTGAGACATCTGATAAACTTAAAGAGTTAGACAAGCTACATCAAGATATACATAAGAGACTTTTGAATGCTCATGCCAGATCTAAACAACGATATGACCTACGACGCAGAGAAGTGACATATAATGTGGGCGACAGAGTTTACCGACGCAATTTTGTGTTGTCCGACGCCACCAATCACTTCACCGCAAAGCTCGCTCCAAAATTTATTGGGCCTTTGATTGTACGAAAGAAATTATCACCTGTTACGTACGAGCTTCAAGATGAAGATGGGACATTTCGCGGCACATGGCATGTCAAAGACATAAAGCAACGCCCGCCAGATGAAGAAAACTAGATTCTGTTGGATTGTCGTAACGAAGACAAACTTAGCTTTAGGACTTTGCATTCGAGTTTGGCATTAGGATTTTGAATTTTAGGTTAAGCTTTAGGGACCAAGGGTTTTTTGTTGAACCTTTGGGTGGATGGTTGGGCTGCTTGAAGGGAGGACTCGCTGTTGGGGAACTTTATCATCTCGTTCTTTCCCCCTCCTTGTGGGACAGTGACGTTCCATCATACAGGAGTGAGACATTTTTGCAGTCTCATTTCCGGTGTTCCGCCATCTGGTCACTGTGGATGGTGTTTCAGTATGTAGTCGATCCTGGGCTGCACACTTTCCTATTTATCCCTTCCTTCTGTTCTTTGGTTTTGCTGTTGTTCTTTTTATTTGTGTGGGTTCGAGCTTAGGTTGTTGAAATTTATTTTGGATACCCCTTTGAGGTTTTCGATGTGTAGCTGATGTTGTCGGGTTGCCTTCAGCTGTACGTTTTGTGTTTATTTATGTTGTGGTATCCTTTCGCGCATGCGGATTCTTGTTTCACAAGCGAATTTCATTCCTGGTTTACATTTTGTTTTCTTTTGGACGTGATTGGTGATTGAGGACGGTTTCTTTTGCGCTTTTGTAGTGTCAACTTTTGTTGGATTCATGAGCCGACTCTTTTGCTAAACCACGGTCCTTTTTCTGAATTCTATCTTTAACATTCCTTTGTAATTTCCCTTTTTCCTTTCGACTTCTATTTTGCGATTCTTTTAGGCTGCTTATCCTTTTCTAAATTATTTGGTACTACCGTAGTTGTACGTGGTGATCTTTCTTTTGTGTTTGGGGTTGGTTGAATATCATCGTGATACCTGTAAAATTTCGAAGCTTCATTATGGTGCAGGCATAGGTTCTACGTCGGTAAATTCAGTGAATTTACCTATTTTTAAGTGAGGGGAGAGTCTGTTACGTGTAATTTTACATTTAGATACAGTTAAGGATTGTTTGGATAATTTATTAGCTTAAATACATTCATAGTTAGATTCACCTGCATACGTTAGGTGTAGCTTTGGTTGCATACTCATTTTTGCAAAATCCTTGATTTTTAGGGAATTTTGAGTAACAATTTTGAAAATTGTTTTGATAGTACGATTTCCGGCGACCATTTTTAAGTTTTCCTTTTTGGAGCTGCATGTGATCTTTGGAAATTTTCACTTAAGTGGATTACATAGTTTCCATGTTTCTTTGAGGAATCTGCCATCCAGAAATAGGAAATGGGTGTTATATTGCTAAAATGAATCCGATTGTATTGGGATAAATATATATTTCTGCAATTTACTTACTCGAGGCCGCATTACAACTCTGGTATGTAAATTTATGGTTACCGTAGAACATTTTTCGATAACGTCTCGTATTTAGGCCTCATCCTAGTTTGGCCTCCTCGTCCTAGTTTGGCCTCCTCGTCCTAGTTTGCTGTATCGTTCTCCGATTTTTCGGGATCTATTATGCCTGTGGCATTGTTGTTACTTGGCTAAGGCACCTGGAGCAACAATTCCGTTCCAATCCGAGCCCCTCAGCACATGTGGTAGTTCGCATGCAAGGCTTCTCCCCATGGTGACTGCACTCGACTACGCTTCTCACCCGCAAAGTTAGATGAAGCCCTGACTCTTTGGAGGTTACTCAAGCTGGTGGACATCTTAATAGCTATCCCCCATAGCTGTTGATGTAGCGATCCTTCTGTGCACAATCCAGGTATCTGCAACACCTAGTGTTATCTACCTTTTGGTGTTTATTGAACTGAAAATATCGTTCGTTATGGCACTATGATCTTTACTTTATGTATTGTACTTACCTAGGTATATGCTAGCGAAATTCATGTCGTTTTACATGCAAAATATTGTATAGCTTCGTTGTACATCACGTGCAATTACTTTGGTGTAATAGGATAATGTCATTTTATGCATTTAATATCTTTACGTTTGGTAGTACTGCTTTGGTCGCATTCGAGTGTCAGATACTTGTCAATGTTCAAAATTTAAACCATTATTGGCGAGGGTCTCCGGGAGCATCAATTTAACATTTAACATAATATGAGCACCGTAAATACACCATGTTATGTGTATTAGCACTCCCCTAGGCGAAATGGTACCAATTCGAAAAGGTTCGCGACTAGATAGAGTATTTACCTAATTAATCAAGCGATTTAGAACTTACTATTCTCCCGCATTCCGGTATCGCTGTTTTTATTATATTTAAGTCACTATCGTAGTTGATACACGGGTACTCGAACGAATTGCGATTATCGTAGTTACCTTTTCGACTTTATTGATATAAAATCTTGTACATTACATACCACTAAGATTACATTTACAAACTATTCCATTTAATCACAGAATTGTGTTGCCTTTTCCAAGTATGACACAGAATTTCGAAGGTGTACAAACTGTAAATAAATAACTAGGTTATTTCGAGTCTTGGTGCTTTCTGTCTTTTATTATTTGTTTTTGTGAAACAGCTAGTGGTTTAGGAATTTACACGGCCACCTGTAGGTTTTCTGGTTTGGACCGTCTCAAACCAGTGGCGCTTCCGGACAACCCACCCCATTCTGCTCAGGACCTAGCTTGGCAAACGTTTGCTACACGACTAGACGATTCCTGTACCACCCTGCTGTGAAGTATTTATAATTTTTGTTTTTACGTGCAAATAAATTCCCATGTGTAGCAAATGTAATAATGTTACCAACTGTCAGGTCATTTTGTATTTCAATTAGCCACCTAGGCTTTAGGGTAGCGTGCCCGTATGTTAAACCCTTTTAGTTACTTATTTGGCTTCATCGCCTAATTCCATAATAATGATTTTGCACATATTTAGCCTCAAGCGCAGTATTTCTCGTCATCCGGGGCACCCCTTTGTTGGTACTTTGACAGCCGGGTGTTAACGCTCGCAAGATTTCCGAACCTTCTAGAAATCACGCTGTTGAGGCGACTGCGAGGCCTCGCGCTCTCTTTGTCACCGGAACTTATTTGTTTTATTGGGCGCATCGCAATTGACTGTCGAGAGTCACGTGGTAACGCCGTTTTGGCTCACGCCACTTCGGGCGTCGTAACGCTTCTTGCTGAGAGCCGTCGATCTAAGAGGTTGAATAGTGTGTGTGTTCGTGCGGCGCTCCCGCCCTTGACTGGGGCGTTAGCCCTTTCCCGTTTCGTGCTGCTTCAGCAAGTGTTTGATAAACTGTTTCGCCTTAAGCGAGAGTCGGAGTTCAACTCAGGCCATTGAACAAGGGAGGTGTGTGTCGTTTAGCGGCGATCTTATTACGCCAAGGCGTAGATGTGATGGAATTCCATGCCCGGTTCTACGTCGTCACGTAAGGGAGTGTTCTCTTTAGCTCGTTGTGCGAGAATTCCATTGAGGTAGTACATGATTGGGCTAGCTTGCCGTCGTAGCGGCGTTTGTTGAAGCGCCAGCCTTTGTCGCCATTTTGGGCGCATCCAGACCATTCACACGTCGGCCGTTTTAGCGGCGAATTAATTGCCACAGGCAACCTGTTTCCCGCCAGCTGGACCGCATGCCGATCTCTTGGGCCGTCACCAATAAAACTAAGGTATTTGTAACCATTGAATCATAACCATTGTTGCGGTGTTGCTTCCGCTTGTACTCTCGCTTCGCGGGGGCGTGTTTGTGTGCCGCGGTACTCCATGTGACTAACTTCTTGTGGGCGAGCTTTGCGCCTAACCATGTGAATAATTGCTGAACTCTTGGCCTACGTGCTGTAAGGCGGCATCGCCAGTTTGGTCGCAGTAAAATTGCATGTGCGCGAACTTGATGTGAAATCATGTGTACCGTTAAAAATGTACCCTTCGCATCTTAAATTGTTGTCGCGAAGTGGCTTCGCCCGTTTTTAATCTACCCTCACTTGGGCTTTGCTGTGTTTGCCCAAATTATCATGTAAGCCAGATCACTTCTTATCAGGGCGGTGCCATATTCGCCAAGTTTTGTGCGAGACCTTTCGTATGTTAGCAACGGCGTCGTGTTCGGCTCGTTGAGTGTTACACGAAGTTATCGATCGCTTGGGCGGCGTAGCACCAACTGTGTCATATTCTAAATTTGCCTGCGGGTGTTAGGCTATGTAAGCCCCCTTTTCGGCCAAATATATCTCAGTAACGCGGCCCCCTTTTTGCCTTGCGAATTGGGTTTCTAACTAATTCGCCGCATCTCTTTGCGGCGCCGGATTCTGCCGACAGCTACGCTGTTCGCGTCGCCTTTGCTGTTGCATAACTCGATTTTTATGAACAAACGTTCCCTTTGTGGGACTCATATGTCAAACTGCTCTTGATTTTGTACAGTTATGGGTGTTGTTTAGTAACAGTAGTGCGCCCATCAGCTGATGCTTATTGATAAGAATTAACCCAATGTTTGCGGCACGCTTTGCTGCCCCAATGTAAGAATTGAATAATAGACGCTTATCTAATTAAGAGACGCTTTATTCTTGGTCGATTTGTGCATGTTCTGTTTCAGCGTGCGCCCATCATTGAGAAGATAAATGTACGGTGGAGCCAGTGAGATCAGAGCGTGCAGGTAAGCTTGGTGGTGACATTGCCGTGGCTGAAAGAGCCCCACTTCATGATCTAAGTATTTTTGCCATACGAAATCGTTGTGTGAGTTTATAATTCACGAGTACCCTTATCGACGGAGTGTCTTGAATACTTCGCTCCCGTTTAACCGCCCAAGCCCGGTTATTCGGGTTAAGACAGGCTTGGTGGCGCCCTCTTTATTTTACCGTTATTTACCGACCCTCTGGCCGTTACCCTTAGATAATCTCGATAAGAACCCCCCCGAATCCACTGAAAGTCTAGCTGGCCTATCTTGTTGCGGCTGGGTAGCGGCCTAGGAGAACTTTTGTCCCGTTTTCATCCATTACGGCACGCGCCGGCCGTTTCGTTTATGTATGAGCCGGTGCGGTGTCGTAAAGTCAGTTCAAGACCGTAACACAACGCCGAAGTCGACGGTCCGGAAATGGCAATGTCGGGGGTTGACGCTCGTACAGGGGTTTTACCATTTCTCGGACGGGGTAGGATAGATGGTGTGGACACTCGTCGTTTGATGGTTCTCGGCATGGGTCCTACTTCTTGCTGTATTGTTTGACCACCTTCTTGCTTGATGGATGTTAGCAATTCCGTGAGTGGCTAATAAATTGGTTTAAATTGCTCCGCAAGAGCCGTCCGCTATTCGGCGATATCTGCTTTTAAAGTTTCATATTTTCGCCTGACAGCCTTTCTAGTTTTAATAAGATCGCTTACTAACCGTTTGTCCATGTTGCTATTACTCTCGTTGTTCGTAGACTAATAATTTGTACAGCAGTGGTCCATGCCTATATAGTGAAATAACTGTCAAACCCTTTTCTATAACGACCGGCGTTGATTTCGCTTTCTTTGTCGATAACTAAAAATCCATGATCTTTGATCCAACAGTGCCAACATAAGTTTTTAAACTTTTCGAATGATATGTCTGTGTTTACATGATCATCGTAAATGTGTTTAAGATTGGTGTGGTCTTGCCGGAATCGATTATGATATTCGCATTATCTTGTACTAGTTGTTTCGGGATTGATGAGTAAGTCTGACAGAGGTAAAAACAATCTATATTTCGATGACTTTCGAATCTAAAATAATCTCTAATTATGCTTTGAGTATCGCACGCCACGTCATCAAACACAATAACAGAACTTTCTTTCGCCTCGTGTGGTTTGATAACCTCACACCCCTCGCTGAATTCGTAGAATCCGATTTCTTTTAGTGACTTCAGGAGTATCTTCAGAAATTTGTATTTAGGTTGGTCAAGGGTTTTGGAATACAAATACAAGTTTTCAAACCGCACCCCACTGCGGTGCACCAAAAGACTGATCATCGCATTGGTTTTCCCAAAGCCGGAACGACCAATGATCAAACCCCTTTTACATCCCATACCCAGTAAAGTGTCGTGTCGTCTGAACCTCTGTGACATGGAATTTACTGTATGATTTACTACCGGCAGCGAACATTTTTGTTTCACAAGTTTGAAGTTCTTCATCGTTTTCGGACGGGGACGAACTAGCTTCTAACCGCGCTGTGCTAAGTATATATCTACCCCTTTAAGCTTCACACCGTCAGTCGCTCTTCGACGAGCATTTCTTTAAGATGATTTATACTAGACGTAAAACTCGTAGTCGTCGTCGAATCGTAAGACGGAAAGGTCGCGGTTTGTTGAACACCCTTATTGACAAGTTACCCTTCGAATTACATATACCAGATTACAAGTTTTGCGGACTTGGTACTCGTTTAAACAAACGGATTTCTTGAGGTGATCGAGGAAGAAACCCTCTGGACGAGGCTTGCAAGCAACACGACATCGCATACTCACAATCTAGCAATCTTTCGACACGTCACGCGGCGGATAAAATTCTTGCACAGAAAGCTTGGGAACGCGTTAAAGCAAAAGACTCAACTCTTGGAGAAAGAGCGGCAGCGCTTGCTGTTACAGGGATTATGAAAGGGAAAACCAAACTCGGCATGGGAGTCTCCCGGAAACAAAAGCGTACAGAACCTATTGCTGTTATGGAAACACCCCGGAAACGAAGACGTACGCTACCTATTGCCTCGCAAAAATTTGGTACTGGAGTATATAGAAAACGGAAGCGTACACAACCCACTGTTGGTGTGAGAGTCTCCCGGAAACGAAAGCGTACAGAACCTATTGCTGTTATGGAAACACCTCGGAAACGAAGACGTACGCTACCTATTGCCGCGCAAAAATTTGGTACGGGGGTATCTAGAAAACGGAAGCGTACAAGGTGTAGTAGGCGTAAACGTATTGGAGGCGCGGTCGTTTTTAAATCGCGAAGGAAACGCCGAATTCGTTCCAGAGTAGTACCTGTTCCCAAGAGAAGAGGTATATTGCCGCTTGTACCCATACTTGCTGCATTAGGAGCATTGGGGTCCTTCGGAGGCGGTGCTGCAGCAGTCGCTAAAGCGGTAGGAAACTCAAAGGCTTCTAAAAAGGATCTCCAGGAAAAGGAACGGCATAACAAAGCTATGGAATTTATTGCTCGAGGAAAAGGGCTATATCTACGACCGTATCAGTAAAAAAACTACCGCTGAAGCTACCACGCCGAGCGTTGACGAACATCGATATTGCACAGTACGTTAAACGCTTAGAAATTCCCCATTTTAGGGGGATATTTATGCGAAATGCCCTACCCGACAAAATTCGTCAACGAGAATGTGGTGTTACTAACTTAGACGATGATGTTGGACCTTGCACACATTGGACAGCCTACGTTAAAGCTGATCGATTTGTTCTGTATTTCGATAGCATAGGTCGCTTACAACCTCCTCCCGAATTAGTAAACTACTTTCGCAGCCATGGTAGCAACAACACAATTATGTACAACTCTAATAGATATCAAAAACTCGCATCATACACATGCGGACATTTGTGTCTCAAATTCTTATATAACTTTGCGAAACCGCTTTTGTCGTCAGTTTAAGTGCCGCGCTTCATCATGTCCAGTATATTCACTCTTACGGGAAATTCATCTGTTTTTACTGCAAATTTTGACCCTCCCATTTTCTTAGACGATGGTAGCGAATAGGTCTTGGGATTGTTAAGTTTCGAAACCTACTATACTATTCCAAACGTTAGACTTCCCAACAATGAATTTCATCTTGTTGGAGAACCTCCTATTATTATACCGGAGAGAGCATATGAAATTACGGACATTGCCGAATTTTTACATAACCAACTCGATTCTGATGTGGGTGTTAAACAGGTACTGCTACGTGGAAACAACAACACCTTAAAAACCGAAATAGAGTCCACCGTTCCAATCGACCTTCAAAGCGACAATACTATCCGGGACATGTTAGGCTTTGAGAAGAAAGTTTATGCTGCAGATAGGTGGCACACAGCTGAACATGTTACAAAAATTTTGAACATCAACTCGATTCTTATTCATTGCAACATCTCCGTTGGTTCATATAAAAATGGTAAGCCCGGCCATATCATTCACCAATTCTTCCCCATAGTACCACCCGGGTACAAAATAGTGGAAACCCCTAACCCAGTCATCTATCTACCGATCAGCACGAAACAGATCACTAACTTAACTATTAAAATACTAGACCAATCGAATAATCCTGTCAGTTTTAGTAAGGAGACCGTCACGGTAACATTACATTTAAAGAAACTGTAATGGGTTTCCGATTCACCACTCCGTACCGCCCCTGCTTCACTTCCTATAAGAATCGTCGCCCACACCTTCGTAAGATCAGTACTGCTTCGTCCACCACGCAGCTAACTAAAGCAAACAGAGGCTTCTTGCGGTTCTTAGGCTTTACAATAGTGTAATGAGTATTTTAAATATTGGAGAGCGAGTCCTCGTCGACACTTCTATCATTAGCAATCAATTGCACACACATCAACCGTATACAAACCGTTTTGACTATAACGATGAAATTCGAATTCCAATTCCCGAAGATATGTCAACTCTTCCCGGCCTGAGCTATCTGTACCTAGAGGGAAAGTTGCGGAAGGAAAACGGTGAAGTTACAACGGCTAAATTCCTTAACAATGGTTTGGCTCACTTATTTAGCGAAATCCGATACGAAATCAATGGCGTCGTTGTCGACTCTGTCACCAAACCTGGTATTACGTCTACTCTTAAGGGATATGTGTCCTACAGTTCCGCTGACGTTAAAAAGCTTCAAAATGCAGGTTGGTTTGCCGGTGGCGATCCTCCCATTACCGATCAGGAAGGTAACTTTAGTGCCTGCATGCCGTTGAGAATGCTGTTAGGATTCCCCGAAGATTATGGTAAAGTAATACTTAACATCCGACAAGAACTCGTATTAATTCGCAGCAATACCGATGCCGACGCCGTATTCAGTGCTACCGTAGAGGAGACGGCTAAAGTTACGATTGACAAACTATATTGGAAGGTTCCTCATATCACTCCAGGTCTTGCTCAAGAATTACCCCTGACCAAATACATCGATAAAAATATTGACACTCAAGTCGCATTTCGCAGCTGGCAGCTTCATATCATACCAGGTGTTCATGCTGTGACTCAACATTCTCACGCTATCGCTACAAGCACAAAATTACAAAACCCCAGATATGTCATCGTAGGGTTTCAATCAGGTCGTTCGGGGCTAATTGCTAAGGACAATGCTAATTTCGATAAAATTGGTCTTACTGATTTCCGAGTTTATCTGAACACCGAACGATTCCCATACGACAATTTACATAACAATTATGCACTCAATCATTACGCAACATTATACGACATGTATTCCAAGTTTCAATCATCTTATTATAGCAAAATCGATTAGCCCTTCTTCTCCCGCCATGACTTTGCAGACAAGGCGCCCATTGTTGTAATCGATTGTTCCCATCAAAAAGACTACCTTCATGCAAATTCTGTCGTTTTTCGTGTTGAATTTGAAACTTCCGCTAACGTGCCAGCCAACATAACTGCGTATTGTCTCGTTCTTCACGATCGGGTTTTTACTTACAACGCATTGTCAAAAGCTATTAAACAACTGTAATTTCGCAAAACACTTCAGTTGCACCTCGACTTTTAGCGTAACTAGACCGTGCTCCCTCTACCTAATACGATGAAGATCATTATCGATATTCAAGGTTTTAAGACGTCCGATAAGCACTTTAGCCCAAAAGAATTGGCCTCCTACGACGGTACCTCAGTATCTCACCACATTTTTAAACCCCCTTTCGCCCCCCATTCCTTAACACCTCATTTACAACAACAAGCCCACTGGGTAATGACTAATCACCATTGCATCGACTGGAATGAGGGATTTACTCCAGCATACATGTTTCCTGCAATCTTGCGACGTCTTCTGCAAGATGCCACCGAAGTATATGTGAAAGGTCGAGAAAAGGCAACTTTTCTACGCCGCTTTACTACCATCCCAATCATCGAAGTGGAAGAAAGACCGGCCCTCACCCCATCACAACCCGCTTGTTTATATCATTCCAAACCGATTTGTTATTGCGCTTTATCTAACGTGTATCATATTTATAATCACTACATAATGGAATAAAACAACCTTTTTTTTTAATTTTTATTGTTTTTTATTTGTTTACAATATATAGTTGAACTACATGGATTAAACATCTACGTACTAGTGGAAAAGCGTTCTACATAAATTGTCTGCCTATGTTCGGCGCACAGGACGTCTCGCAGTACTTCATCCATAGTAAGTATCCTCCGATGGAACCGCAACCTATCCACACCTGCCCATTCCCACCGTCCTTTTCGAGCTTCTCGATACGCATACGTCCACGTATGCAAATTGTACATTTTATTCTTCGAGTCGTCAAACTGCACGCTCTTCTTCATTTTCCTTCCTCTCTATAAAGGCTTTTACTTCACACATATGCCATTTTAAGCCAAGACTATTCGTTAAATCTACAAGGAGGCCTTCATTTATGGCTCCGTCTAAAAATAGTTGACCGACAGCAGCACCATTTTTGTACTGTTTTTCCTTTTTATACAACTCTTCGTCACTGAATCCGGAACGTCCTAACCCATATACGACTTCGTGCGACGCTTCAAAAGCTAAATCTGTTAACGAACGCACTAATCGTTCAACCGCACTAGGTACGTCTCTTGCAGCCGGTCGACCAGCCTCTCTATAATTCATCCACATGACTACACTGCCAACTGACGACTCAGGGCTTCCACTTCGATGTCCCACTTTACCATAGAACTGGCGAACGTTAGCACTTCCAACATACACGCAGTCTTTTCTGACTTCTCCTCCAGCTGATCCACTACAGATCATACATTTACTAAACAGTCTCCACAAAGGTTTGCTACACCCTTCACTATCTCTTTATAGAAACTCTCAAAGTGCAACGCTTTTAATTGTGCGAATCGCACTTCCACGAGTTTCTGCAAGCGCCACAATTCTTCTACAGTTTCGCTCGCTAAACGCACCTCTGACAAGCCCACTTCCTCCAATTTGATCATTTTCCTTGTCTGGATCGCTTCAAATACAATCCTCTTCTTTCCTATTTACAGAGCTGACCACTCACCGTCGAGAGAATAGAAGTAGTTGGAAATCACTCCTTGATTTGCAATCAGGGCTGTCCACTCCCATTCATTTAACTGCACCCAGTCATTTTTGGCACCCAGTATTATAATACTTGGGTTAAATTGCGAACTCCAATCAAACCCTACACTCACGTACTTAGAACTTGATTTATTTAATTTGTACGTCCTACTATTCAGAAGTTCTGGACAGAACATTGGTTGGGGCTTTCTTGCTTTATTACTCTGAACTACCTCGATAGCTTTCAACAAGGCTTCCATTTCTGCACGACTATCGGATGCTACTACCTTGCAGACTTTTCTACGCGCTTTTATTTTCACATTTCCAAGGTTATATGTGGTAGGAGGTGACCGTAAACGCGACCTTGAAGTCATGTTTACTGCACTACCTTTTTGGACTCAATAATTATGGGAACCTTATTTGGCTTGACTGCCCAAAATTTTAGCATATCACCCTTTTTTAATGTCATCCCAATCATTTCGCGAAAGTTATATGACCCCATCTTGTTGATATAAATTTCGGTATTTTCGGGATAAAGTAAGACGTTTGTTATTTCAGCTTCACGGAAGGGAATAGTATATTCGATGTCACCATGCGGTAGGATGTACCATCTATCATCATTGAACGCAATGGATACTAGTTGTAAATCTCGTTCATAATATAAAGGCTCGCTTAGCTCTTCAACCACAAACACCTGCGGGTGTGACGTGGAATTTGCATGCATATGTTTGCCAAATTTATCGATAGGCATTGCTCAAGCGTCGAACTGGATGTAAATACTGAAAGCGTGGGCTTCTAGCTATAAAATATCAATAATCATAGACGTCGCTAAGAGTGCAATAAAAACACAGACACCTTTATATACATATATTTAATCAAACCAACAATAAGTAATATATACTACATCCCCATCTGCTAGCCGAGCGAGAAAGCGCTGGATGGGGACCTCTACATGCTGCCGCCACCATAGGAATGGGTCGCCCTCGTATGTGGTGGGTAGCGTCCTCAGGAGGGCCGACTGCCATAGGCGCTCGCTTCCAAGACTCATGGAATAGTCTATTGTTACGGCAGCCTGGAGTTGACGAGCTGATGGAGATCGCGGTTCGGAGGTGATGAAGTATTCAAACTCCTTGTAAAATGTGGGAGCATCTTCAAAGAGTGCATCAACAACAATATCAGGCATGATGACTGGTAGCTGTGGTGGAAAAACGTTACGCTTTATATGTAAATCTCAAGGTAAGACCCTTGACCTTCTACGTCTCCATCCTTGACTACGCTCCTATATTAAGTTGCCTGTTTTTTGTAATAGTCATCATAATCCTCCAGTGCCTACCATAATTATCAAGCAGCTATGGCAACTAACTTCAAGAATGCAGAACAATTTTACCGTCATTTTCGTCGGTTTTTGGCTAGTTGCCCTCCAGCATCCTCTCAACGGTCCCTCCAGGCAGTGGTCACAATGGAGTACGTCCTGAACCTACAAGGAAAGACCCTAGCGGAGACGACCACCTTACGGACGTGGCCTGCAGCCTTCGACGGATCGTCAGCTGTGTGGTGGCAGACCAACATCTTCAAGCCAGTGGACCGGTACCTAGGCCTACTGGAGGATGGGGAAGTTACATATATAACTTATACTTGGAAATAAATAAATATATTTAGAAATATTTCGGTGGTTTTATTTTAAAGTTTCGAGATTGTGACCTTGAATTGTAGAATATAAAAGTTTCACAAACTTGTGCGTAGTTAGTTGCCATCATGAGCTCAGAACCTCGATATCCAGAATTTGGGAGCTACTCCAAACGGCTACGAACATTCGGCGATTGGAGTCGAGGTCAAACTCCAGAATCGCTAGCAGATGCCGGTTTCTTTTGCATCAGCGACACGATTAATTGTGTACAGTGTTTCTACTGCGGAGTTCAATTTTCTGGTTGGGAGCTCAATGACAAACCCTTATCTGAATACCTCCGCTGGTCACCCAACTGCAAAATTGCCAAGGTCTACCAGCAATTACAAACCATAGAAGACTTGACTATGCAACTTATCGATGCGTTGCATTTTTCCCCCGGAGTAGATGTGGCTGGCAACAATGGAACGGGCGCGGCCGACAAAACAAAAGGTTGCTGTTGTCATAAGTGATGCAAAGTGCGGCGCCAAACCATTCACTAGTTGCCATCGACTTGTTGAACATGTTACCAATACAATTTTTGGTTGCTCTCGCTGCAGTTCATGATGGAATTCTCTACGTCCTTCAACCGCCGCGGTGCAGTTCAGCTTCTTTCGCCTACAATGATGGAGTGCACCACGTGACGTGGCGTAAAATGGATACCAGTTCCTTGACAACTATTTCCGTTTATAAAATACAAGTGAACAACTTTACTGAACATAACGTTTTAACGTTCAAGATAAAATACCATTTCCCTTCATATGCGGTAGATACGAATTGGCAAACGATTTTGCTAAAAAATAAACCTGATGTCTTGAAGAAGTTGCTCTCACCCGCGGATAATTCCTGCTGTATATCTACTATTGTTTTAAGCACTATTTTATTCGCTCTAATGTGTATGTCTGTAACGTATTTCTTAATCTGTTGGTATTATAATCATTTAGTCTAGCCACTACTGTAATTACTTTTTGTATGTGCATCTTAAATATAACTTTTTATTAAATTATGTGTATCTTTCACTCTACGAAGGTACTCTGAATGAGTAACCAAATATTCTATCAGACTCGATGGTCTAGAGGTAAAGATACCCTCGGCTGCAGATTGCGCTGCGGATATACAGGGAGACCTAGGTTCGAATCCTAGTCGAGTCATAATTTAGACATGAAGTATCCTAGGCGTTTACTTCATGCCTAATTTTTTTTAATAAATGTGTTAAGCGCAGTCTGTTCTAAACACTACTTAACTATTTCTATGCCCTTGGCCGTAAACGTAATCTTGAATTTTTTTAAAGTAGCCTCAACCTCGAACGCGGGTTTGACCTTGAACGTGGCCTCGCTCCGAACGTGGCCTCGCTTCGAACGTGACCTTGGGCTTGCACGTGGCCTCGCCTTGCATGTGACCTTAGGCTTGAACGTGTCCTTTTCTTGAACTCAAGGTCAAGTGGTGGGGGGAGGTTCCAGAACCATCCACTTCCCTCTACTTTCGCCATACTTTTTTGCGACACCCTGTATAATCAAAAATATTTTAGTAATGTGCACCACTTTCGTACCTACAACTTTTATATACACGATATCTATGTAACTCCAATAGTTTTAGAAATATCTTCCACCCCCGCTTCGTTGCCGGACTCTGTATTTATACAGTACAGTAAGCATTGCGCTTCCATACTTTGACCAAAATTATTTAAAAAGATATTTTTGTCAACTACACGGAAAAATTGCATGTTCAACGCATTGGAAAAGTGATTCTTCCATGCTCACGTAAAACTTTTACATTCGCTGGAAAACTCTTACTTTTCTTAAATTGTAGAACAATCTACTATTAATTCACTAGCGATTTAAGAACAACTCGCTAGCATATAAACATTATAAACAGTTACTTATGGTTGCTATTATAGAGATAATAATAATAATGCCAGTTTAAAAGGACAAAAAAATCATAATTAATCGAGTTATTTAACAATAACAGTAACGACGTAACTGGAGACTTGAGTTACCGCATTTATATTTTATGAAGCTCAACGCCTCAACGGCTTAAACCTGAAAAGAAACACAGATTGCAAACAGCTGAAAATTATTTCGGTGGCACAAATAATTCTCACATATAATCTCATAAGAGTATTATTTCTTTCCTGATTTTTTTTTACTGCGTTCCAACAACGTCGTATTAACTAGGACGCCTTCCAGAGGCGAGCGTTTCCTTTCCAGAAGCTTTCCATTTGAAAAATATTTTTTGGAACTTTTCCTTACTGCCAATCTCTAGTGTGCTTTTAAAACTTTCTTTAGTGCAACAAAAGTTATTACATTTGTCGTACATTTTAAATGCGGCATATGCCGCGGGTTTCAGCTAGTAAGTGATAATTTCCATGATGAAGAGTCAAACTCTACTTTAATGGGCATCTTAGCCCCCAGAATATTTGGATTTGGAGTAGTAACAACCCCACATTACAAACGAAGCACTCCTTCATCGCTTCATTAACAGATAATAGGCAAAGAGGGTTGAAATGAGTCGTCGTAGGTTAGTTAGGTCACCATAACCTTAAACTTAAATTATACAATGTAGTAATATCGTGACACTGCATTCCACAGCCTGGTTAGGATTACTTTTTTTGAGCTCTTAATATTTTCTTGGGTTTTTTTTCGTCAACTGACAAAACTTATCAAATTTACAAGTATTTATATTTTTATAGATACTTAGTTTCAAGTGTGTAATGTTTTTCATATCGAACATTTAGGAAGTTAAGAATAGTATTTTACGGTCCGTTAGGATAACCTTTACTGCTGCGCCAGAGAGTTTGTAAGACAAGCTCGAAGAGCGAGTCGAATAATACTGGCTAGAGATGGGCGCGTGAGTGAGTTTTCGCTCACGTCACGCACGTTTCACGCTTGCTTTAAACACTCACGTTCACAAACGTTCACGCACGTTTACGCACGTTCACGCTCACGTTCACTCACGTTCACGGCGTGACACGCCGCTCACGACGTGACACGCAGCTTTTATTTCAAAATTTAAATTCAGGTAGAACAGAATGTTCAAATTTAAAACCAATGAAAAAACCCTAAGCAGAACTAAAAATATGTTTTGCACGTGACATAATTTACGTGATATGTTGCAATCAGAATAGTTGATATAAAAAGAAACAAATGAAAATTGACTACAATAACTGACGACAAGGGATAAATACTGATTTCTCGCAGCTGTCTTCAAAGACATTACTTTTAATACCAAACGCTGTCATTGGAATTGACGTTTCCCTTATTGGTATTAGTACAGAAGGTATATGATATGTTGCTAGGCAACACTTAATTCGTAGGGTATAAAGTACTTTTATTTGAAATCGGCAGTGAAGTATGCCGAAATCGTCATTAAAATACGAGAAATCGGCAGTGAAGTAATCCATTGTTTTACGACTTTTTTGTAGGTGGCGAGGCGACAGATAAACGTCAATCGACCGAACATAACCTACAAAAGTTGGTTAAAATGTTGTAATTTCACGATTCCTCGATTTCAAATAAAACATAGTGTACACCTCGGCACTGAAGTTCCTTTTTATCCCTCATGTGGTTTATTTGCCTTGGCCCAACGTGCCTCGGCAACTAAATCCACATTCGTGATAAAAAGTTATACTTCAGTGCTTTGGTATACAAACTACTATTAAGTACAAAGATCAACATTTTCAGCGTTAAGCCGAGTATACAAAACAAAACATTACTTTTATTAGAATAATAAGTTCATCTAGACATGTACACAATAAATTAGTTTAAAAATAAAACGTAATCAACATTTTCAGTGTTAAGTCGAGTATACAAAACAAAACATAACTTTTCTAAAAATAGGTTCTTCCACACATCTACACAATACATTTTTGGTTTAATAATAAAACGTAATTAACATGTCCAGCGTTAAGCCGAGTATACAAAGCAAAACATTGCTTTCATTATAATAATAAGTTTATCTACACAATAAATTGGTTAAAAAATAAATCGTAATCAACATTTTCAGCAACAAGCCGAGTATAAAAACAAAACATTACTTTTATTAGAATAATAAGTTCATCTACACATCAACACATTAAAATTTTGATTTAAAAATAATATGTAATCAGCACCCGGGGCACCCTGCAGTTTTTTTATTCGTTATTAAATATTTAACGCGAAATTAACGTGAACCGTGAATCACGCCTTGGAAATTTTTCACTCACGGACACTCACGTTCACGTCACGATTTTCAAATATTAGTCACGTTCACGACGTGACACGCCGTGACACGACTGTTTTCACGTCACGCGCTCATCCCTAATACTGGCGAGGCACTAAAGGCATTAACGGACGTGTAGTGTACAATAGTTTTTGTAATACCTACGTACAATTCGGGCATACCTATCTTTTTCTAATTTATTTTCATCAAAACGCTAGATTTGTGTAATAACATTTTAGAATGATTGAGAGTGCATAGGACGTTGCAACTGTTGTTTATAAAAGTCGTTTACTTCAAATTTTGTGTATGGCTATAAGCAGGTGACAAACGTCACTTTCACGTTTGACACACAATTTAGCAGGCCGTGGTTTTTACGGACACTTTTTACTTACGTAGTAGTGAACAGTCCTTAAAGAAATCTTTAACAAGTAGGTATTACAAAAACCAACTTTTCACAACCATATTTTCAAGATATATAATAATAATAATAGTTTTTAAATTACCCTTGAGCATATATACAATAAAGAGGCAGGACAGAGGAAAAATACTATCAAACTCAAAACGGGTAACCACAAGGCGGGATTCAGCTGGTAGTCGGAAATCCAACCTCTCTGATCTCCCATCCAAACCCTAATAACAATAACTGAAAGTCGATTTAAAAACTGCCTAAATTAACTTATACAGGATTTTTTATGAGTTTTTCCTACTCAAGGAATACCCCTTAATAACGTATCAAGAATCAGTTTTTCCTGCACCCTGTTTATTGTGAATATATGTATATCCATAACAAAATTTACAGTTAAACTTAACATTTAATTATCGATATAAAATATTACATAATCATGTACAATTAAAGGGAAGTTAAATTTTATATTAATATTTAGAATACAAACAAAAACAGGGGGATACACCGCACTAAATTTACAATTAATCAGGCACTTTGGTTGTAGGCGTAATAATTTATTTATGGCAACGTATTTTTATGGTTGTTTTTAGTTGATTGGAGATTATAATTTAATTCTGTATAAATAAATGACTCTATCTCATATCGGTCGGGTCTGTAAATCCTGGCAAACATTATTTTGATTTGTAAAAATTATAAGAAATACATTTGCTATTACCTTGGGTATCGTGGTATATTAGTTTTACTAATTTAATTGTTAACACATTGTGTTATAGTGATTTAACTAATGGGATCGCTACAATACATGATATTATTGAACTAAAGGGAAATTAATTCTGATATGACACAAGTTCGCTATTAAACGACAATTATCTGTGATTACGTAATTGAAGCGTTTCCTAGGTTATAACAATTGCCGCAAGTAAACACACGTCACAAATAAAAAACGCTCAAAGGACGTTTCTTCAGGAAGTACACGAAAAACCGACGCCACCAAGAAATTCACTAAATTCAAATATTCAATCTTTTAGAGTAAAGTTTTCTGACCTTGCTGTTGCTTTTGGAATGAAAACTAAGGCTTAACTCAAGCCCCAGTAAGTCCCACGATGTTTGGGCCCCACATTCTTCGTTGGCCTGCCGATACACGCGGCTGAACTCCCGCAGAACGACTCTTGTAGCTCGACCCCTGCGAGAGCGCCTCTAATTCAGCCGTTGCCTAACACCTAGGGCTCCAACTGCTTTCCACGAAGGTCGCTGATGTCTAGTTCACAGGAGCTCCAATTACTCTGCCCAAAACTAGCCAGCAAGCGATGCACAAAATAAACACCTTTTTTAAACTTCTGTAGAGGTTCTACAAATCAATGCACATTACTACAGCATACCCACAATTAATTTTAAAATTCACTGAATTGGGGAAGGGTATTTATTCACAAACTAACAATTCTTTATTGCGGAAGCCAAATTAACATCACCTCACAGTTTGGCTTCCTTTCCCTAAAATGTTTGTCTTCGATCTTACATTGTTTTATATTGTTTCTAAGCCTACTCTTATTACATGTTGTTCGTTATTGTCGTGATGAATATGCTTGCTTCCTTTACATACCAGTGAGAAAGGGACTAGAACTACCATAAAAAAGTCACTTGAAGTAAGTGTAATACTGAAGTGAACAATCGAAACATAGGAATTGTTTGGAAACTTTCTTTTTATTTTTTAAATGATTAAATTTTTGACAATTAATTTTGATTAGTTTATATTAGTTTAAGGAGATAATTATGTCAAAATTGTTGAATAGCATTATTGGAACAGCATGATTTTCTTGTTGTATGAATAAAAAACCATTTAGTCCCAATATCTAATTTAATAATTCATTAAACGTTTCGCTAATAGTATTAGCTTCATCAGTAAAAATGTTACATTGCTAAAGGTTGTAAAACTACATGGCTGAAATAAAAAAAAAACACATTAGATAAGCGAACGCATAAAATTATCCTTTACTTGCATACTTACTTGTGATGTACCTAATGAATGTTTGGATAGTATATTATGACATAGGTATGTATTACAGTTATTTGATAATAAAAACCAGGATGTAAAAGGAATATGATTTTTCACTGAGGTCGTTACCGGCATAATGTAATTATGAGAATGATAAAATTTCTGCTAGGTATCTAGCGAATGGATTATTTTGCAATCGCTGTACAAAAAGAAAAAACTTCGGACAATTTATTACAACAAAACTTACTTCCCACAGGCTATTGGTAGGTATGTGCTGCCTAATTATGAACAGTTATTTAGTCATCAATTTTATAGGTTCCGTTGATGGTAGTCACATTCAAATTGAAAAACCTACAGAAACAATTGTGAATCATTTTAATGGAAAGACTATTGCTTAATAGCATTGCAAAGTGTTTGGGACCATGAGCTGAATTTTGTTGATGTCGATAGATCAGTTCTACATACTACACTCGCATTTTCTGAAATTCAACATTTTATAATGAAATAACAGAATTATGTAATTATGGTATATTATGAAGCTTATTACATTCTTGGAGATAGTCCATACTCGCTGCTGCCGCAGTTATTCATCACCTGGTGATAATTATATTAGGTTTTTCGTTAAACACAGAACATCAGTTATGTTTAAACGTTCTTTATTTCTAACACTCAATCTACATATATATACATTTATTTTTGCATCCTCGCACCGCTAGCGGTGACGTTCAGCTGCATAATCCCCTTCCGTCAATGGATGCGTTCCGCAATTCCCTTGGCTGCAATCACCGCCACATCAATACATCACAATAATGTTCACTTAACAGAAGCTCAAAGGCTTTTTAATAAAAAACTATGTAACACAAGAATTCTGGGATTGAACCGTTTGTTACTTAGTGACAATGGCTGTGAACGCCAAAGAAAGAAAACTATGTTCTTGTTGTGTATCGATTGAGCATGCCTTTGGATTACTAAAACAATGGTTCAGACAATTCTATCATGTAAAATTCTGAGGACACAGGAGAACATGCAAATTCATTCTTGTGTGCTGTGTATTACACATCCCAAATAAAGATCAGCAAATCTTTAGTATTGAAGAACAGGTGACTGATGATCAGCCATATGAAACTAATTTCTGCAGATGAAGAACCAGGTGTTGCCATACGATATGAAATCTGCCATCAACTATTCACACAAAGCTATAATCAAAGTTCTTAGATTTTGTTTGAATTAATTTTATTTATTTTATATTTACATACATACATACATAATCTGTAACCCCTTATACCATTACAGTGTTGGGGTGCCGGGCGCACCGAGCTGCTGAAGGTGTGTGCATTTTTAAACTTGGCGGAGGTACTTGAGGTAGTGGAGCCAGTCTGGCTAGAACACTACGCTCGCTCTCCAGCTGGTCACCCATCCAAGTTCTGACCGAGCAGACTGGTGCTTAATACTGCCGGCAATATTTATATTTAATAATATTTAAAATCGACAATTGATATATACATGCACATATATTTTTACGTTTTACTTTTTATTTTCTTGTAACAATCAATTGTTCTAAAAAAATATTTTTCCTGTAGAGTTCCTCTATCAATCGTGCTTGATGTTGAAAGTTTCTTGCATTAGCTTCTTTGTTTTTTCATGACCTTGTCTCTCAATGGATTTTCGTAACTTAATTAATTCTTGTACAGTACCTGAGTGAGCTGGTTTAAGTACTGGTATGCTACTAGTTGACCGCAGTGCAAGTGACTTCCTTCCTCCAAATCTGGATGATGCAAAACATCTATACAGTTTAGCAAAGTATTAGAAAAGTCACCTAATTGGCTAAAATGCAAAGCCTGGGGCCAATTCCCTCACTTTTACTTGCTTCCCTTAGAATTTTATTTGTGGGTAGGTACTAGAGAAACGCGGTTAATAAGAATTGATTAACAATAGGAACAAAATTGGCCCCGGATTCTGCAGTTTTGCCATATAGTTCACTATGTTAAAGTTCGGACACTTCATTACATGTAGGAATACGGCCTGACACAAGGTCATGTGATGATGTGGTTAGCATCACGCTTTAGATGACTGGTAGTACCTATACTATATCCCACAACTTGCATTGCATCGGTTTCAGAAATTTCCACAGCCAGCTTGTTTCTTATTTTCTAATGCTTTTTTGAACAACCTTTCAAAACTTTTCCATTTCCGCATTGTTGAGCCGTATATGAGTATCCATACTCTGCAGTTTCCGTAACTACTACTACCCACATCTGCCTTAACGTTTTAACCTTTCTTACTTTACTACGCTGCTTTTTTGACTGGTATAAGTGAATCAACTGCTTCATATCGGCCTGTGGTGCTACCTCGCAATTGCCTGCATTATCTGGTAAATTAACTTTTTCCATTTCTTCTTGGAAACCTACAATATTTGTAGCATGGTTACTCAATGTGGCATTATCATTGTTGTCTGGTATTCTAATAAGCAAAAAACGATTTCCCATGATTTTCACCAACTGTCCATCTGCTTCTACCCCCCAACAGGCAGTGGATATTGTAAATCAACTTGCCCTTTTCTTATTTCTCCTCAGCAAGTGGGGTAATTGAACGGTTTAGAGAAACGTACCCTATGCAAACGAACAGAACATGAACAAGTGCTTGAAGGCAAATGAATGCATTTATTCACTCTAATCAGCTTGTAGCAGAAACGAAGAAACCTATTATTAGCTCGTATGTGTCGTCGTATGTTTAACAAATATTCGGATAATTGTAAGTGTATAAACTCAAATAGAACATGAATAAGGTCTTTCTCTAGTATGTGTTTTCATGTGCTTGACTAAAGCACCTTTCTCTGCTGCTTTATACTCGCAAATAGAACAAGCATAAGGTTTTTCGCCTGAATGTGTCCTCATATGCATAACTAATTTCTGTTTTGATACTGCTTTATATTCGCAAATCGAACATGGATGAGGTCTCTCTCCTGTATGCGTCCTCATGTGCATCACTAAATTAGTTTTCTCTGCTGATTTATACTCACAAAAGGAACATAAATAGGGTTTTTCGCCTGTATGTGTCTTCAAATGGCTCACTAAGAATGCTTTCCTTGCTGCTTTATATTCGCAAATGGAACAGGAATAAGGTTTTTCTGCCGTATGTGTCCTCATATGAATAACTAACTTCTGTTTAGTTACTGCTTTAAATTTGCAAATGGAACATAAATAAGGTTTTTCACCTGTATGTATCTTCATATGATTAACAAAGTTACTTTTCATTGCTGTCTTATATTCGCAAATGGTACATCTATGAGGTTTCTCTCCTGTATGCGTCTTCATGTGCCTCACTAAAGTACTTTTCTCTGCTGCTTTATATTCACATATGGAACAGGGATAAGGTTTTTCTCCCGTATGTGTCCTCATATGGATAACTAACTTCTGTTTTGCTACTGCTTTAAATTCACAAATGGAACATCTATGAGGTTTCTCTTGAGGTTTCTCTCCGGTATGCCTCTTCATGTGCATCACTAAATTCGTTTTCTGTGCTGATTTATACTCGCAAATAGAACATGAATATGGTTTTTCGCCTGTATGTGTCTTCATGTGTTTCACTAAAGTACCTTTCTGGGCTGCTTTATATTCACAAATGGAACATGTATGAGGTTTCTCTCGAGGTTTCTCTCCTGTATGCCTCTTCATGTGCATCACTAAACTAAATTTCTCTGCTGTTTTATATTCGCAAATGGAACAGGAATAAGGTTTTTCTCCCGTATGTGTCCTCATATGAATAACTAAGGTACACTTCCTTGCCGCTTTATACTCACAAATAAAGCATGAATAAGATTTTTCGCCAGTATGTGTCTTCAAATGATTCACTAAGAATCCTCTCCGTGCTGTTTTATATTCGCAAATGGAACAGGAATAAGGTTTTTCGCCTGTGTGTGTCTTCATATGGTCCACCAAGGTTTCTTTCTGTGCTGCTTTATATTCGCAACTGGAACAGGAATAAGGTTTTTCTCCCGTATGTGTTCTCATATGAATAACTAACTTATCTTTCCTTGCCGCTTTATACTCACAAATAGAACAGAAATGAGGTTTTTCTCCCGTATGTGTTCTCATATGAGTAACTAACTTATCTTTCCTTGCCGCTTTATACTCACAAATAGAACAGGAATAAGGTTTTTCGCCTGTATGTGTCCTCAAATGGTTCACTAATTGTTGATTTCGTGCTGCTTTATATTTGCAAATGGAACATGAATAAAGTTTTTTGGCCGTATGCGTCCTCATATGTCTTACTAATTTACTTTTTTGTGCCGTCTTGTATTCACAAATGGAACATAAGTGAAATTGTTTTGCATGAGTCATCATATGTTTTGAGAAATTACTCTGGTCTTCTGCTGCATATCCACAAACCTTGCAAACTAACCGTTCTTCTAAAATGGTTCCACTTACTGCACAGATAACAACCAATTCATTTTTTATATCCAGTTCCTCCTGTTTAATATTCAATTCGTGAAAAGTTGTGTAGTTACTAGTGTCTTCAACTGTCTCTTGTACATTTGAGTTTGTGACTACTTTGCTTTCTTCAAATTTAATCTGTGATTCGTGTACGCTGCTGGCCACTGTACTACACAAATTATTATCATTAAATTCCTGTGTCATGTTCATTTTGATAACAGAAATGTAGTCCAAATTTATCAAATGCAATATCTGAAAACAAAATGCAAAACAAAATTCAGTTAGGTTATGTTTATTTACAAACTTCCTATAACTCAGTTCTAATATTTTTACTTAATTGAATATTTTGAAGAAGCAACTAAAACAGTGGATCGTCAAGCAGCAAAATTAATGAGACCAAAGAGCTGCAAACGATGCCGTTGTGAGAGCCAGTACTAATATTATTGTGTAGGTCGACCACTTTGAACAACCGTTCCTAGAGGTAGTAATGCAAGTGGCAGTAAACAATTTTATAACAATATTTTTGTACAAAAGTACGAATTTAGGTTAGCTGCAGTTTAAGATTTGTGTGTACGTAGTACAAACATTCCTGTGTAATGTAAAAAATGTATGTAGACCGTAGCAAGAGGGTTAATTTGTATCTCCTTCCAATATTCCTGGCTCTAGAAGCGAAACCCTGTGCTCATATATGTATTATACATATACTGCTAGCAGGGACTGAGAACGGCCGAAAACATTACGGCGCCGACATAGTTTCACTATGAGTATTACGCGTCTCGTGCGCATGCGTGAGAATTCGACCTCCGCCTTTAGAAGCGAATTTTATAGACTTGACCACTACTCCACACCGCGGACGCGCCGACGCTCTTGCGCACAACTCACCATATACATGGAAGAGTTGGTTGTCTGTCTCACTTCTTTGTGACCCCACAACTCATAGCAGCTAGCAATATAGTAAGTAATATATATATGCCAGTTCTGCTACTAGCGCGACATCTAATGAGGGCTTAGGCAACCATAACATTTATAAATTTTGTACTAAACTCAAACGCAGTTTTACACTAGGGAAATATAAGTGCAATACATCCTTTATCGAAACTGCTATGAATCTTCTTTATACTGCACTTCTCGGCAGAGTCCATTATTTATCGGTTTTTCTTTAATATTTTTAGGAGATTCATATCGAATGTCAAATTGACAATTTGGAAAAACGATTTGATTTCCAGATGGTTGTAACGATTACTTTGTTTCGACCAATCACGGCCATAGTTATGGTTGCTTCTTAGTTCCAGTTACTGCATGCTTATTTGACATTTAGTATATAATCCGTTCACGACCTTTTTGGGACAAAGTTGGCTATGATTTTTTCTTTTCATGTTGGACTAACTGATTCGTTGATGCAACTGTTTTTTCTGTCAGTGCCAGTTCGACATTTTCTTGCCTCCACATTGCCAGATTTTAATATTCGTAAGAAAATAAATGATTTATCAAGTGTGTAATAATAATTTTAATTTCCGTCAAAGGAAAAGTCAAAATGTCCAAAATAACTTTGTTACAACAAAAAATTTCCATTAAACGATGCTACTTCCAATTTAAAAAGCACGTACCAGATTTAAAATAACACGAGTTGATGTTGAGACCAGAGAATATATTTGCTGTACATTAAAAAATGAAATTTTGGAAAGGAAAAACAATTCAGTGTAATGTATAATAATTTACTACCTACCTACTTCTAACTATGTTAGTGTTGAAATGTTATGTGCAGATGTGAAAATCAACATGACGTAAAATCAGCAAGCCATCTATTTGACAAGATATTTACATTTTTCACATGTTAATTTCTATATAAGACCAATATTGCTCAGTTGCTCTACTAAATTTATTTGGCACCAGTATGTGACGTCTTTATCCTTCCAAACCAGCAAGCAAGCAAGCATGCAGCAAGCATGTCAAATAAAGTGGCATATTCATATCATGTACACAATTCTTATCCAAATTGCAATAAACGTGAATATTGAATGCTTTTCTTATGCATTAGTTCTCATTTTCGTTCCTGTCGTCAATTGTCAAATCATTTCAATTATTCATTCTTAATTTAAACAGAGATCCGACAACAATGTACCTATTCAGAAAATATAACCTTAAACTGAATACAACATATCCTAACACAAAAAGTGTCAATTTCTATTAGGGAGTTTAGTTGCCACAGAGGTACTGCCAACAAAATTACTAGATGGTCATAGCCTCACCTGACTCAAAAAGATTGTGAACGGCATATAGATAGTTCATATACCGGGTGTCCATTCTCAAAGTCGAACATAGGCAATTTTTCTGTAGATAATTTTAATAGACGTTGACAGAAAATACCTGATTTACGTCAACTAATTACCAATTTTTTTGACAAATGCTATCGAACTTGAAAAGCAAGGCACGGCATATTTAAAAATTCTCAAGTTTTAAATTAATATTTTAAAATAAAAATTGCGGATTGAATATTATTATTGGTATCATTTGATGCGTAATAATTTTATCTTTCCATTGATACTGATACCTTCCCTGTAAGTTAAATTGGCGAGCAGGAATTGGCAAAAACGTGCAATACAATGTTAATCGACTATGTTCGACTTTGAGAACGGACACCCGGTATATAATACACATATATTGCTAGTAGGGCTTCGGAACGCCGGAAAACATTACGGCGCCTACATAGTCTCACTTACAGTATAACGCGTCTCGTGCGCATGCGTGAGAATTCGAACTCCGCCTTTAGAAGCGAATTTTAAACTTGACCACTTCCCCATTGGGCGAACGACGCCGCCGCGTTTGCGCACAGCTCACCATTATACATTGAAGTGTTGGTTGTCTGTCTCACTTCCTTGGTGAGTTTCCCACTCATAGCCGCTAGCAATATAGTAAGTATTAGATATATGAGATAGTTATATCCATTACTTCTAATGTAATTCAAAAGAACTACTCAAACATACATACAGTGTGTCCTGCTACAGAATTTCCATGCTCGAGATTATTTTAAGTGTAAATGTTTGTACCGTCACATATTTCAACTGTATTTCTAGAAAATGAGATTTAACAGTAAAATGAAACATAACAGTAGTGACGGTTTTATCTCGTATTTAGTTGAATTCTTAATACTTATTACAATCTTCGGACGAAGCTTACGACTCCAATTGAACAATATGGCAATTTTGAGGTACGCAATTGAAATTAGAACAATTAGTCTTACATTTAATTTGCATTTAATAATGCACAAATTGATCGTCACACCACTTTCTGGTGACGTTGTAAATTAATTATATGATTATCTAATGTAAATGTTAAATTCCATTTTTCGAACAATCGGCTGAAAATGCAATGTGAAACGCAACAGTTTTGGTTAGCAACTAAAATTTTGACAGTAATATTAATCAACATCAGAGTATCTATAGCATCATTTAAAATATTAAGAGTAACGCTGTATGGGATCAAATGCAAGAATTTGAATACTTACTCGGCAAACAGAATGCAAAGCTTTTAACTTGGCTCTCACTTATACCACCTTATCTGTAGGCCGTGGAGTACCACAAGGGTCTATATTAAACCTCATTTTACGTTCTATATTATATACTGACGACACGTAGTTATATTTCTGATTTCATCCTGAAAAATAGCACACTGAACGCTGTTGGTTTTAACCTTGATTACATTAATTGTGTTTCCACACAACTTTCTTTATTATTAAACCTGCAAAATCGATTATGTTTATTTTATGCGTTTTTTATTAATGTATGTAGGTACTGTAGTGTATGCACGTACATGCACGCGTACATGCAACCTTAGCAACTATTACTTAGTTACATGAATATCAATAAACAGTTTGGCTTTTGACTTCATCACATACAGACATGTGTTTTATTCCTAAATTTAATGTAATTTTAACGAAGCTCTTCTTGCCGTTATAATTTGGTGACGCCGATTTTAAACAACATAACAACCATCTGAAGAACTCCCCCGTTTTGGATCCAATACAAGCCGCAAGCAGCAGCCGACCTGAAGCGTCACAAGCAGCCCCAGAGACATCTCATTCAAGCAACCCCAGACGCATCCTACTTGAAGACACGTCAAAGAAACAGCTACCAGCTATACCTGGTCTACCTTTGACCCCCTTCCTTCAGGATTTCCTGGAACATGCGACTGACCTGTCACTGTCATACCGAAGCTAAGTTCTCTGTCAGTTATATGTGTGCGCCTGTGTTGAACGTTGGTGGCTGCGTCCGTGGTGTAGCTTGGGGTTGGAGATAACTTTATAATATGTTGCCCAACTCCCGCTGCATGCGGATGGTAGGCTGGCCGGCGTCGATTCATGTGTTTATGTGTGACTGGTGTGGAATTTGTTTGGCTTCTGCTTCCTTTTTGTCAAAAACGCTTCAGCTTGGGGAATGATGACCAATTTATGATAATTAAATCATTTCCTGGCCAACCTTTTGACATTTTTTTGACTATTTGTCTAATATTTGTTTGTTGCAGGTTCTGTTTTTTTGCCTTGTGCCGCCTTTTTTCTCGAATTTTTTCAGGTCATGCTTCACCGCCGCTGCGCCGCCACAGGCTAATAAAATAATTAAGATTTGAACTGTATATACATACATATTGTAATTAGCCTTAAGAATTGTGGAAAAGATCTATAGAGTTTTTGTAGCTAAATATAATTTCTTCAAAATTATATATACCTAGCTTTTCTCTGTAGCAAGCAAAAACTACTTTTTGCGGGGGGTGTAATGTAGCGTATGCACATACATGCACGCGTACATGCAACCTTAGTAACTATTACTTAGTTACATGAATATCAATAAACAGTTTGGCTTTTGACTTCATCACATACAGACATCTGTTTTATTCCTAAATTTAATGTAATTATAACGAAGCTCTTCTTGCCGTTATAGTACTATATTTGTTCTTTATTGTACCTTACACGTACGTTAACGTAATTTATATAACGGTAGCCATCGCCATGCTAAGCTTGGCTTCTCGCCTTGTTACCAACCTCCTTACCGCCAACTTTAACATATGCTGCATCTCCCCTCTTACATTTAATAGGAAACAAAATCATTAAACCTGATTAGCTTATTGAATTGCCTCTTACTGCGACGAGGTTGAGATTAATCATCATTCGGTGTTCGTTTTACAGTTGGTCCATTTAAATTTTCTACATAAGATTGAACAGTTAAGTCAGTGTAATTATTATTATAAGTTACATTATCATTCATATGTTAAGGATCTGCTAAGTTATTCTCAGTTCTAAATTCGTTTTGAGTTTGTCTTAATAGCTGCCCTTTATTGTCTTAAATAAGATCTCGAAGAAGGAAGAACTATCTTTACACAGCAATTCATCAGGCTCCCGTTTTTTGTTTCTGCTTACCAATATGTCATCTCCCAAATTACATTCTTAAATACCTGCTACATTTCTGTTATAATACTTTTTATACCAGTTTGAATATACCTTTCGTTGTGTTCAGATGTGTCCGTAACTGTGCAATTTGGATCAGATAACCAGTCGCCTGTGTGATATCGGCAAGTTATTTAAAATTGCCATTTCTTAATTACTGTTATCTTTAACTGCTAAATCTTATTTTCTAGAAAAACAATTGAAATAAATATGTGACGGTACAAAAATGTTCACTTAAAATAATCCCAAGAGCATGGATACTCTATTGCAGGACACACTGTATGTATGTTTAAGTAGTTGTTTTGGTGTAATAGATACAACATTGCAAAAATTATATATTTTATGGTTACCCTAGCCCAACATTGGGTCAGTGTAAGTAAAAATATTAGAACTGAGTTATAGAAAGTATATAAACAAAACTAACTTAACCTAACTGAATTTCGTTTTGCATTTGGTTTTCAGATATTGCATTTGATAAAGTTGGACTATTTATTTCTGTTATCAAAATGGACGTAAAACAGGAGTTTAATGATAATAAATTGTGTAGGGTAAGATACACGAATCACAGATGAAAATAGAAGAAAGTAAGTAGTCACGAACTTTAATGTACAAGAGATCGTTGAAGACACTATCTACAACACAACTTATCATGAAAAGAATATTAAACGGGAGGAACTGGATATAAAAGATGATTTCGTTGCTATGTGTGCAGTAAGTGAAACTATTTTAGAGGAACGGTTAATTTGACTCAGGCAAAACAATAATTTCACTTACGTTCCATCTGTGAATACAGGACAGCACAAAATCGTAGATTATGTTATTAGGAGTAAAAGTGATACTTTATGTGGCGAAGCTGAAGTTTATTTAGCCCAACGTTATTGAGACAAATAATTCAGCTAAGCCACATAAAGTCACTTTTACTCCGAATAACATATACTATTTTATTCGCAAATGTATTCAGATAAATTAAAAATTAATAAAGAGTACTCGTAACACTAATTATTAGCAAGTAAATGAATGAAATAATCTAATACCTAATACAATTTTTCCGTGGTTACGATGTAAACATTTCGCTGAAATGTTTGAGTTTTGTATTTTGTGTGATTAGGCATATAAAGTATGGAAAAGTTGCTATTTTTATCTGCTTAATCCGATAGAGTGACACTTTTACCTTGTCAATAAAGACACATAAGTTGTCACTTGTATGACGTTTGCGGATAAAAGTAATTTAGTAAGACATATGAGGACACGGAGCAGCACGGAATGAACACTCAGTGAACCATTTAAGGAAACATACAGGATTTTAAATGTTAGAGTTAAAGAACGTCAAAATATGATTAAAAGATATCATTTAGACAAGTCTAAACTTACCGAACAACCTTGGAATAACAACTATAAAGTACAGTGGCATAATACTAATAGTCCATTCATATTAGAAAAATTAGACAAAAGAAATAAAGTTCTGCCGTTTGGAGGTTATACACACCAATGGAAGAATTTTCAAAAACAAAAGAGTTTACAAGTTCCAAGTGGTTGCTTCACCACAAAAAAACCACCCCTAACACGCACTGCGGTGGTTTTTAGCGTTTTTCTCATAAACCATTGGTCGTACAGAAAATGTTATACTTATCAAAAATATTCCTTATCAATTTCTCGATAAAAAGATTTCCCTGGCCGATTCCATTTTTTCCAATGGTTTTCGAGCAACAAGCGATCAAAGTGGGGGGTTGCTTTCAGCGTAGATTAGTGACGTGAGTTTTTGGTCACACACACGACCTTACATTTCTTGAATCAACACTTTTTTCCTACATAGCAAGAATTTATGATAGAAATTACTTCAACTCTGCTATATGTGAACTCAAGGGTTCTCGCACTACCTTTTGTAAATCATCCTAGGACCCAATTAAGTACTATACTGACCGTCTTGACCTACGCAGTAGTGGAAAGCAAAAACAGTGGTCAATCTACGTGCATCATGACCTTTGACTAACCATTGTATATAAAAGCAAAGGACATCGTACTACAAAACAACGCTGAACACGGAAAATTTACGAATGTCGTTGTCAGATGGGGAGGATTAAATCTGTTAATGTCGTTCTTGGGATCAATCGGATCTATTAAGGCTGACAATGGACTTGCAGAATTATGGTCAACTGTATACGCTTCTGCATCTGTTCCTCATATACCTTCGGGCCATGCATACGCAAGACCGATTCGAGCTCTTTGTCTTAATTTTTGAGCTATTTCCATGATAATGTTTGATAAAATTGAAGTTTCAGAGGAAGACAAAGACTATAACCAAGCTTTGCTCACTGGCATTAGAAAAAAGAATACTTCAACTTCTGACAGCTTAGTAAATGACGACATCCTTACAAACATTGGATTAAAGTTTTCGGAAGCAACAAACGCGAAATTGGAAAAACTGCAAAATTATGGTTGCAGTATTTAAAATTAGCGACCATTGTAATCCATTTTATTCAAGCGGAATGCACGGAAAAAATTGGGAACTTAATTAGCGTTGTGTTAGAGCAATGCTTCCAATTTTTCATACAACTGGTCATTTTCTGTATACAAAGTCATGTCAGCTTTGAAAGGCGGCCTCTTTTACCGCCCTACACTTACCGAATTATTGCGTTAAAATGCTCTGGGTTCGCTACCTTAATCGGTCGGTAAGCTACGAGGTTCTTTTTACATCGTCAATGTGGCTATGGGTTATATAATACTGTTGCGGCCAGTCCGTGGACGCTTGAAATGCTGTATTTACAAAGGCAAACACAATGGCAATAAAAAGTCCAACCGTTTACATAAAAAGGCATATAATCTTCAATAGAGCACACATACCAACAAATACACTGTTACGGTTCAAAATTCATTTTTAGCTATTCGCCTAATTATTTGCCCTAATCTCGGTTAAAATTAACTTTTCACTATGTCTTTCTTCAGGTGTGATTTTCTCTGCATTATCTTTAAGCATGCAGATCGTCTGACAGTTTTATTGCAAGCTAAGTAAGCCATTCGGTCGATATTATGGGTCCAAATGCCCCTGCAGTGTAGGCTTCACCTCATGCATTTCGAGTTCCATTTACCCTTTCTCCCAAAATTTGATTTTTGGCTTATCAGTTTTTGGAAACCATCTTGACATTCCGCCATCCTGTGCTGCAAGAGCTAGGTGCTTCGAAATTTACGTTTTGATGACGTACCTTAATCAGGCTTTTTCGTTGGCATCCTAATTTGGAATTGTGCCGTTTTGTGTCGTGAACTCCATGGAAGTTCGGAATTGGGCTTTGTGAGTTGCATTTTTGGCGAATTCCAGCCCGAATATTGTTTGGGGATTCCGCTCTAGCAAGGCACATGTTTTCACTTTGGCGTTGAACAGCCGTAGAAACCTGAAACGGGTAGGTGAATAATTTGGACTTATTCGGTGTACCTCCATGGCTATTTGCCTTTCAGCTTTTACTCGACGGTAGCGTGCCTGTCGAATTTTCCTCGTTGGGAGCAAGGCTACCGAGCTAATACTGCTGGGAACGCAGCTGTCGCCTTGTGGTCACGTAACCGCCAGCCTGGTGATGACTTTCGCTGACTGTGGCCCCCTCAGCTACCTGGTGATCGTTTGGCCTCCTCATAGTCCTTAGCCCCCCCCCCTGTTTTAACATCTGCAGCGGAAGAGAAGTCCACTGCCAAAGGTCTGTCAGTTTAATATTTCCGTTTTGAACTGTCGGGCTACAGGTGCCCCCTTGGGCCGTTTGCGTGGCAACGCTGCAAGGTGCTCGATAGACTCTCGTTTGTTATATTGCGTGTTTTTTTAAAGCTATGAACTCACCTGCATGAATATCATTGATTTTGCCTTCAGCAAATCAGTTTTAGCGGTAGTTCTTCTGCACAGTAAATAGCCGATTAAGTCATTTGGGCGAAAGTGCCTCTGAATTCGGGCTAGTTTTATCGGAATTGTGTTGTATCCGAACTCGGGCGAAATTTTATCGGAGTTGTATATGTAAAATGTGTAACGGTACTATAGTCGCATTGTGAAGCCAAGTGCACGAAGGTTAATCCTTTCAGACTTTAAGTGTTATTTATTACACCGTTGAATTAGGCTACCCTTTGTCGCCCAGCCTTGCAAGGAATTATTGTTAATGCTCGCACCTCGGCCGTTGCAGAATATATTGCATTATTCGCGAAATCGCTTCGTGGTACCATCGCAAGATCTTGTCGGTCCGCGACGACGCTAATCTGATTTGATCATTATTTAATTAAGAGAGGAACCTTGCATACAGGGTGTTCAGTTAAATTCAACCTACCTACTAAATTTACCTTTCAATTTAATCATTACGCCGGAGCCACGATGTGTCCGAGCTCTTCTTTAGTGCTTATTTAGTAATGCATTTGGCCAAATTTAATATCAATCTTGTAATCTTTTTTTAATACTGTTAATTAGCACTATATACATACTGTGTGAAATTTTATTAATTCTGGGCCCGCCCGCTAACTTCGCTTGATGCCCTTGTATATGTAACTGGCTGTACTGTGGTGAGTTTAGCCTCAATCCACCCTTGATATTTATTGAACTGTGATATGGTCTCCTTATTGAGATTTTGTGATATGATTCGGTAGCCGTATATTTTGTGTGTGTATTGTAATTGTCCATGTATTCTTTGTTTTTGAAAATTATACTACCTTGACCTATTTGTTTGCGTATATGATTTGTGCCTTGCCGTTACTTTTTTACCTTTTCAGGTTTGGTTAGTAGCGCCTCCCGTATTGTATCTCCTGGTTAGCAAAGTGCTGGGTTACTAGCTACTTGGAGCCCATATTTATTTTTCAGCTAAAGCTTATGAGTCTTTTGTTTTACCCACGACCAGCTCCGGCTGAGAAACCGTTGGCCTTTGCTTACTTCTTTTTTTGTCGCCGTAACGGCAACAACACACACAAGAAATACGCAATACAAAAGCTATACTCTATATCCTACAGAATGGTTTAAAATAAAACGCCAAAGTTTAAATGTTAATTCCAAGTTCAAGGTTTATGCCGCGAAATCGAATTGGATTACGCGACGCTGTCGATTCTTGCACTATTCGCATACGATGTGCATTTTAACTCATTTAATGCTCACTGCGGATTTCGGTGAAAGATGACGCAGCGAACGTGCGTCAGACGTTTGCGGGTAGATACCCGGCTTCCTTGATATGATACCCGGCAGTGGCGTAACTATGGGGGGTGATATGGGTGTCGGAACACCCCCCAGAGGCTTTAGGAATACTAACTACAATTTGTCTTAAACAAAAAATCTAAAATTACATTTTAGTAATGTAAGTATTACTTATTGAATATCAATTATTACATTCGGAATTCAGACTCGACCATTTTTTAAATCCGATCTCAACAAACCTCCTTCAGACGTGATTGCTGAGTTCAAATTATACCGGAAATGCCAAAATGTACAAAATCTTCCAAATAAGATAGCAATGGATGCGCTATTAGCTACGTGCAATAAGAACATGTTTCCAAACATATTCAAGTTGCTGGAAATCCTTGAAGCGATTCCTATGTCAACTGCAACAGCTGAAAGATCATTCTCCACCTTAAATAGAATTAAGACTTACCTTCGAAATACAACATCGCAATATAGCCTGAATGGATTGGCAATGCTCTCCATTCACAGAGAAGTGCAGGTAAACGTACCTAGATGAAATTATAAACGAGTTAGCAAAAAAAAAACAAGAAAACTTGAATTAAAGTAGTACTATAAGTTGTATTACAGATTATTTCGGAGGCTTTCACGGCCATTCTCATTAAGTACCAGAAGAGTTTCGCCTCTGCGTGGTTTACACGTTGAGTTACCGTGCTCTTTTGCTTTTCCTCCTGATGAAGACCTTTACGAAAGTGGGCGAAACGTTGAGTTCTTCGACCTCAATTATGATACGGTCCATTCCCGGAAGTCGTTTGTTACTTAGTTGTTTTACAATTGTAATGATTTTATTGTTTATAAATAAACAGTATAGTTGCTTTCGTTTCTATAAGACTTGCAGGCCGTGATTTAACTAATTTTCATAGGTTAGAGTTATTGCAAGGACAGACATATCTTGCAATTTTGTTTTACAAGCAAGCTAAGTTGTTATTTATTTAGCAAATAATTATTTTTGACGTCTTTTGGTTAATAAGCAAATAAAATGCCACACTAGCTAATTTCACCTATTTAAATAGACGTCTGTCAAAATCAGTTCGTAAATTTTTAAATATTCACTAGGTGGTCTACACTGCCAAGAAGTTAAATCAAGGCCTACCACAAGTCCTATAAAATTGAAATCGACTATACTTTATGATACGCTCAATTTTTTTTAAATTATTATTGTAAGATTGATCACTCTCCCAGAACACCCCCCAGAGCAAAATCTTAGTTACGCCACTGACCCGGCGTTGGTGCCGCGCCCAAGGAAGTGGCAATCGCCCCTTATGTTGTAGCAGTTTTTCTTAGGTATAAACTAACCTGGCTCCAGAATACAATTTCCTTCGCCTGAATGCTGGGGCGAAACTTTTACGATGTAGCCTCAAAGGATAGAGTTCCCACAGCGGTTCTTTGGGGGCAGAGTCCAACTTCCTTCTCCTAGATGCTGGAGCGAACCTTTGCCGATGTCGCCCCACTTAGGTCTTTCTTGCAACTCCTGCAGGTCGCAAGAGACTTTATGGGAGTCGATTTGTGACTCCTGCAGATCGCACGCACTATATACGAGCCTGGATGCGGCTCTTTCAGGTCACATACACTGTCTGCCAGCCTTGATGCGACTGACTCTGCAATAGAGATGTGTCGTTCCGCACGGAACGTTCTTTCGGAACGGTATTTTTTAGAAACGTACCGGAACGTTCCTAACATAAGATGAACGCGTTATTTTGGAACGACGGAATAAAACTGAAACAGAGAAGAACGCAACACAAACAGACAGAAGTGTTGGTTGCGCGTCACTGCTCGGAACTAATAGCGATTCCCGTTCCGCGTTCCGCGTTCCACGTTCCATCCTCCCGGTCCCGCAAGGAAGGACGGAACGGAACGCTTCTTTCACGTTGTTTTTTCATTGATAGAAACGCATAATTGTAAAATATTATAAATGCTAATTTTATTGTAAAATGTAAAACGACAAATTAATTAATTTTTCAGCATAATAATAGTCGTTACTTACTGAGAGAACTAAAAATAAGAACAGTTTAAAATTTTGATATAAATAGGAATTTCATCAAGGCGTGAATATAAGAGTTTCATTAAAGGAATCTAACAAGTTTATTTTTTAAAAACAAGTGTACATGTTTCTCAATCTGATATTTCTTTAGGTACAAGAATATTCTAACAATACTTAAAATGAATTTTAAAAAACACATTAATATGTCGCTAATAAAATAATGATTTTTTCTACAATTAAATGTAGTAATACCAAAATCAAAATATATTTTAGACATAAGAAATAAAAGTTTAAAGCGACAAATAATTGTAGTAAAATAAAATTAAAACAACAAAATAAATATAAAAGTTTCAAATAACAACAAAATAAATCAAAAAAAGCATTCTGGGAAATAATATTTAGTCAAGCCCTAAAGCTGTTTACTATTATAATAAATAAATAGAATTTGTTTGACCTTATTACTACTTAACCTACTTCGACGTTCGGAAAGTAAGATTCCAGACTTGGAAAATATTCTTTCACAAGGTACCGAGGTACAAATTGGGATAAATGTTTGTTTGACCAACTCGCTTATATACGGAAAATTATAAGCATTTGCCTTCCACCATTTTAGTGGACACTCTGATCTTGAGAGAAGAGGTTCTTCTAAATACCTTTGAAGTTCAATTAAAGCTCTAGAATGAGCAGTTCCTGAGGGTTTCTTCAATGCCACTTTTTTATCAAAAGCTGCCCATATTGATGTTTTCGCTTTCTCCTTGGATACATTTTGATTTTCTGTTTCCATGGTATTAGATTGTCCCCCATACTTAGACTTAACATTTTCTGTTAGTAGTGACGATGCTAATTTCTTTGCTCTTTCCGCCACTTGTTCACAAGAAAAACCATAATTTTTAAATCGGGGATCTAGGAAAGTTGTTAACAAAAGCGAACTGCTATTTTCTAGATCACCAAATCGGATTTTAATGTTGTCTAAAATAGAAGAAATTATTTTAATAGATAGGGGAAATAACTTCTCTTTTAACATAGCGGTGTAGATATCTAAAAGGCCATGTGTCAAAATAATTGCAGAAGAGCCTGTTATGTGTTTTTCTCCGCTTATCAATGTAGTCATTTCTTCCATGGGTTTTAGTACTTTAAGGACTTCCTTCATAAATTTCCATTCTTCCAATGTAATAATAGGCAAGTCTTTGTCTAAAAGAGCAATAGTGGTCCGAATTGGCTCTTCTAATTCGGAGAACCTTTCTAACATATAAAATGTTGAGTTCCACCTCGTAGAAACTTCTTGAATTAACTTTTTTGGAGACATCTGCAGAAGATTTTGTTGGTCGATAAATTTGGCTGTTGCAGAGGTACTTCTTTTAAAGAAGGCAACAATTTGCTTAATTTTTTCTATGATGGCGGACATAATTTTTACAGCCTCTTGACAAATTAAATTAAGGCTATGAGCATAGCAACCAAAATGCTTTAATTTTAAATCATCCCGGATTGCTTTTCGGATATTCGCAGCGTTATCAGATACCATCATTGAAACCTTTCCGTCCAAACCCCATTCATTAATAATTTTTTTTAATTCTATAGCTAAATTGGAACTGGTATGCGATTCGCCAAAGGAGCCACACTCTAAAAGCAATGTTTTTAAATCGAAATTATCATCTATATAGTGAGCTGTTACAGCTAAGAAGTTTTCTGTATTCCTGGATGTCCAGCAGTCTGTTGTTAATGTGGCAGACTTAATATTTTGGACTAACATTTTGGTGTTATTATATACTTTTTCATATTCAGCGGGTAAAAAAGTAGAAGTTATAGTTTTTCTTGATGGTATCTCATATGCTGGGTTTAATTCAGCAACAAACTGTTTAAAACCGCTGTCCTCAACAATAGAAAATGGTTGAAAGTCCGAAGTAAAAAGAAGCATTAACTTACTATCAATTCGTTTCTTTATGTTAAGTCCTAACTTGTTACTTCTGATAAACGTGCTAACTTTTTCTTGTGACCATGTTTTGGTCTTTTTTGCAGGAGGTTGGCTGTTGTCAGTAGAGTTGTTACTAGTGCTGGTACTCGGTGCTGGTAATCCTAAAGCTGTGTGACTTTTATTAGTATCACTTGTTTCAGTGACTGTTGATGTTGACGGTTGTTGTTTGTCAGAACACTCGGCAGTCCTGGAGGTATTTGTGCGGTTCTGACGGTTCACCATTGCTACCATCGGGTGTTTTCTCTGGATGTGGCGTCTTAGATTGGCAGATGTCGATTTAAAACTCAGCTCCTGTTTGCAAATATTGCAAATTGCAACGTTCTCGGATCTCGGTTTTTTATTAAAATGATACCACACTTCGCTAATTTCAACTGAACTTCCCTTGGTAGACATTTTTCCACACGATCTCTTAATAAATGTAGTAATATTGATTAATTATTTATTGTTAGAATTCACTTCTTTTCACGTAAGTCCACTTTCATAATCAAACTTTAACTTACGGAGCATTAGCATGTGAATTATTTAAATTAGAAGTAAAATTCAACTGTCACATGCTCATGTTACTTTAGTTAAAGTCTGATTATGAAAGGAGGGGGCCTTACTCAGTTAATTTTTATATATAAATAAAACGTGTGAAACTGCATATTAAAAAGATTGAAAAAATATTATATAAGATATCAATATACATTCAGTGAAAACTAAAATATTGTTTGTCTGGGGTTTGCAGTGTGTGCCACGCAGCCGGCGCCGCGCCGGCGCCGGTTCGAAAGCAAATCTCGCAGACCATTACTGAAAAATCCCCGACAGGCTCGGGAACCACCGCGCACCGTCTGACTTCTGGTTGTAGCCGAATACCGCCCTCCGCAGTTGTATTAGACAAAATATTTAAACGCACAAAATTGCAAAAAACTGCCTGTAAATTTAGTGAGCTTTTTATAATTGGGAGGCTCCTGCTTTTCTGCTTTCTATAAAATGGTATAGAGGGAGCTAGAAGGTTTTCTAGAATACAGTCCCTTTATATACAACAGTCTGGCCATATGAAATGTCACTTATGACATAAGACAGAATATGGCCGCCTCCAGTGGCGGGTCAAAAGCAGTGGCGGTTAGTGTTGGAAAATAGTTTAATTAAATAAATGCTTAGTATAAGTAAATATATGACTAAATAGTAAAACAAACAATGTCGTATCAATGAGATATTATAAATTTTATTTACAGTTAGTGCTCGCATAAATAATAATAAATCTACAGAACTTAAAGTGATCCCAAAACTAATAAAACAGTGAGTATACAGTCTAATACGCTTAAAATTACTTTTCATAACTTCCCACTTAATTTATATAGGCTACATTGTGCATTGCCACAGAAGTACAACTGTATTTGCTTTGTTGTGTATTTTGCTTTTTCGTTTTCGTTTCAGCTATTCTTAAACGAACACCGATAACTTTGGATATAATAAACTTTTCTAATTGATTAAAAGTTGCAATATGTTTTACATCAACAATATGCATTTTATTTATATGAAATGCGTTTACATTTAGATTCTATTCAGACCTTTTATGTTATTCTAATATGCTCGATTAACCTGTTTGACCACAAGCCTCGCTTTTTTATTTATAGGGAAGCTTTTCATCTTAATACCATATTCGGACCTATTTTTGTATTCAAATGCACAAGACTCCATACCTAAAATTTAAACGTCGATAAAATCAGTTTTTGGAAGGCTAATGTTATTGGTATTTTCAATGGCTGTAGGCTCCGAAGCAGACGATAAGAAAGTAAATAATGTTAGAACAGCATTATCCTTAAGTCTTTTTTGCCAGCAACTCGTGCTTTTTCACACATACAATCTGCAAAATGCTTTTCACAAATTCTTGAATTTCCATTTGGGTACCAATTTTCTCTATTAATTTTTTTGTCCACAAGTTTCGCCTGTCCCTATTCCTGAGAAAAGTTTCCGTTAGCACACATTTTTCATATTTGCGTTTGCATCCGACTGCACAGCAATACCTCATATCTGAAAAAAGAATTTGAAATTGATAAATTTCGTTAAACTTTGTCAGCTTACCGTTAATAAATTATAGTTCAAGTTGTTTCTAAAAATTATTATCAGTTTTTAACTATGTACTAGCATTTTGAACGATTTTTGTTGATTGAATGTCAACTTATTCTATTTGAATAAATGTGACTTTGACATTTTTGAAATTTAAATCTTATTGTCAAAATGACGCAAGACATAAAATGGCGGCACCAATGGGAATCGTGACCATATATGGCCAGACTGTTAACGTTAGTGTATATAAAGCGACTGTATTCTAGAATGACGTCGTAACCAGTAATGTCATTTGGTTCCCTCGTTCCGGAAGAACGTTATTTTGGAACGGTATTTTTTCGGAACGAGAACGTGTGGAACGTTCCACCTGACGCATCGTTCCGCCCATCCCTACTCTGCAACGTATTCACGGCGTCGATGTAAGTCCCCGGCAAAATGCCGCGTTGCACTTTGGTTATCGCTTGGCATTCCGGACTGGCGGTCTCGCGCTTTTAATCACCGCACACGCGAAAACACTATGCTGCGTTCCCACTCAACACAATTCGCGAACCTTCACGACGCTCTAACTTAATATACTATTACATAAAAGATACGGTTAGGCTTGTTGTTGGCAATGTGTATAATACGTAAAAAGGCATAAAATATATAAATACAGGTGGCACGAATTGGCCCGTTTCAGCTTCATCTCCAGGAAATGGATTGTTTTAATTAGAATATGAGTAACGAAAAATATCAGCAATTTACACAGCAGGGTTTTTTTACAATTCGCCTTTTAGAAAAACAGTGGTCCGGAATTTGGTCGGATATGACTATTGAGCAAAAGCTCATGAGAGGCATGAAAAGTCGTGGCGGTCTGACTCATGGAAGAGGGTTTTTCAGAAAGGTTTCTGAATAAATGGATTGAAAAGTATTGCAGTATCACACCAAGCTCCACAGATCACGATGTAGAAATGAGGGACTCAAGAATATAGACAGACGAATAAAATTGTCGGAAATTTGATCAGTGGCTTCGGAAACACTCTCCACTCAGTATTAAAAGAATCTTGTTTTACTATCTACTGGATTTGTTGCCGAGGAGAAAACCAAATGTTATGAATCGAATACGATGTATTTGCGCTCTTGTTTCGAGCATGAACTTCCTTCTGTACCTTTGTCTTTATTTGACAACAATGATATGACAAGAAAAACGCTTATTGCTCGAAATCCATTAGAGAAAAAGGAATTGTCAATAAAGAAGAGAGAACTTTGTAAGGAACATTTTTAGTAAGTATAAAGTTTTCTGTGTGACCAATGGTTTCTGAGAAAAACGCTAAAAACCACCGCAGTGCGTGTTAGAAGTGGTTTTTGAGGGTAAAGCAACCACTTGGGACTTGGGAACTCTTTTGTTTTTGAAAGCTCTTCATTGGTGCGTATAACCTCCAAACGGCAAAACTTTATAATTTGTTTTTCCTATTCGACAATCCATATATATAATAGACTTGTCTGTCCGTCCGTCCGTCCGGGACGCTGTTTCAGCAGCCAAACCGTAAGAGATAGAGAAAAAAGTTATTAAAGTTATATGTTTGGAATGGTCATGTCAGCTCAGGAACCGAATTTCAGTCACGTGACACTTTAGGTTTTCGAGAAATCACAAAAAAGACCGTTTTTAAAATAGAACGCGTATTAAATAAAAACTGGTTCACCAGCCAAACGGAGCTGCGACCCTCTGCGCCTTAAAACCTCGATCGGTTAGGCAACCACTTTGACAGCTTCTAGGTCTGGGTGGTTGCCTAACCGATCGAGGTTTTAAGACTGAGACAGTTTTTATTTAATACGCGTTCTATTTGAAAAACGGTCTTTTTTGTTTTTTTAAATGAGACATTTGTCTCACTGGATTGCTAGTTATAGGTCTAATATCAATGGACTATAAGATCATAATCGATGTCAATTAAACGTAAAATTAAAGAAACACGGGGTATATTTTATTTAGCAGAAATGAATGCGTAGGTATAATCAATTGTCAGTTTCAAGCAATTCACTGATGGTTGACCACTTCTCAGTCAGTGAAAACTTAAGTTTTTCTTATTAATTCTTAGTTTTAATTGACCCTTGAAACGTTTGATATTTATAATACACAATTGTTGTTATGCCTTTATTTTGGTTTAGACATGTGAACATGTGATTAATCACAAAGCAACCAACACGAACAACAACTACAGTTCGAACTACTGCTAACTACTAACTCAATAAATACATATTAGAGTCCCTGTATATACTTACAGACAAGTTGAGAAAACGAGGAAATTCATTGTAATTGGTGGATCACGCGCGTCGTATATTTGAATACTCATTGCCTTAGAAACAGTTTCATATTAATAAAAGTGTCTGAAATGACGGGTTGGTGTATTATTGGCTGAAAAAACAAATCCGAACAAGTTTTCTATTAAAAAAAATTCTAAAAGCGAAGAGCTAAGAGCAACATATCAAAAATAGTCTATTTTAATGAAAACCAGTGTGAAGAAGTACGCGTGGATGACAAAAAGAAATTAAAAGTGCTGCCGTCCCTACTTCATTTTCATATCATATAACCAGACCTGAAAATTAAATTTTCTTCAATCCTAAAGATGACTTTTCCGCTGGACCTTCGTCTGCACCTGGCTTTGAAGACAGATATAGTAATAAACAGGAAGCTGCTACCCAAACCACGTATGAATTCCTATACCAAAGCAAAGATTGCGTTTTCCATTCAAAGTTAATAACTCGCATGCAAACACAAATTAACAATTTAAAAAAGAATATCGTTATTCTGAGCAAGAAATTACACAATGAAAAGAATAAAAACGAGAAACTCGAAAAAGCTTTCAAAAACATTTTTACTAAAGATCAGTTCGAAGCCTTAAACTCGCAAAAACTATCGTTTTAGGAAATGTTCAGATATCTGCTATACGAAATGTGTATACATATTTCAGTTTTTAACACTTGTTACTTATTTCTGATACAAACAGTACTCCACGCTATGTTTTGAGTGCTTTGAAGCAGCAGCAGAAAGTTAAAAAACGCCTTTTAAATAAAACGAGCTAGTGACTTTCAAACAGTATTTCTGCTCATGTATGTTTTGGATCAAATTTTACCGCTGACGTTTGTCTTTTCTCAACTCTTATCTAACTATATACAGGGTCTTTAATACATATACCTACTAGCGTACATGGAAGTGTCTGATGTAAATACATAATTATACAACACTTCCACTCAATGAACTAATTCAATCAACAATTATTTCAAACCTATCTCGGACTTAACTCTTTCGAATAGAGTTCAATTTACAAACTTGGTAAAGAAGGTCAGCTAATTGCTCAGCACTAGATATATATTTCATTTTATTAACTTTTCTTTAACTAAGTTCAGAACAAAATGATAACGAATATCTATGTGTTTAAGTCTTTTTATGATGCTCTGGATTCTGTGCCACACGTATAGACGACTGGTTGTCTTCGAATATGGTAATGTAGCTTGCGTATCAATCACTAATTGCAAGCCAATATCTTTTTTATCCAGCATCCTTCGCTGGCCGCTACTGAGAGGGCGATATACTCAGCTTCCGTCGTAGAAAGGGCTACCGAAGCCTGCTTGGTGGATTTCCAGGAAATTGTACATCCATATAATTTGATCAAATACCCCGAAGTGAATCTTCATTCTAAACTATCACCTCCCCAATCTGCATCCGAATAATCGCACGCCGTCTTTGAGCATTTGCGCTTCTCGTACACTAAGTTTAAGTTCACTGATCTTTTAATATACGGTAAAACTCGTTTTAGTACATTCCACAAATCACTACTCGCTTACACTCGCACACAGGTCTGGCTTTGGACCCAACATAGCATACATTAAATTTCCGATGAGTTGTCTGCACTGTGTTTCGATATGTACAGTTTCTGGTTCTTCTTTCTTGAGAAGTTCTAACTTATAGTTTGCATCTACAGGGGTGGAAATTGGATTACAACAGTGCATCCCATATCTTTTTAAAATGTTCTTCAGGTACGCAGTCTGATTTAACTTTGTAATTCCATCTTCCAAATCTTGTATGATATAGAGTCCTAAATAGTTCGTTGCCAGTTCTATATCTTTCATCTTGAAATTACAAAGCAATATTTGTTTCAATCTTACTATTTCATCTTCGTCAGTTCCAAGGATTAATATATCATCGACATAAAGTAACACATACAATTTACTATTGTCTATTACACGAATGTACAAACAGTAATCATTTTCTGATCTTTTGGACGCATGTTTCTTCATTACTTCATCGAATTTATCATTCCACACCTTGACGATCTTTTGAGCCCATAAATAGATTTAAGTAATTTATATACCTTATTGTCCATTTTTCTATGATCTTCTGGCGGTTTCGTGTACACTTCCTCTCGTATTTCTCCATACAGAAAAGCTGCTCGTACATCCACTTGGTAAACTACCTTAGCAATTTGCACTGCTACAGCAATCAAAATTCTAACCGTTGTTATTTTTGCTACTGGAGCATAAATTTCTCGATAGTCAATATTTTCTTTTTGCTGAAAACCTCTTGCCACTAGGCGGACTCTGTATTGTGTGATATTTTCCTCTTCATCTCGCTTGAAGACCCAATTGCTTTCTATCACCTTGCAATCATTTGGCTTTGCAACCTCTATCCAGGTATTATTTTCTCGAAGGGTTTTAGCTCTTCTTGCGTAGCTTCCTTCCATTTCCCGGAATCTTCGCTTTCGATTGCTTCTTTATACGTTTGAGGTACACTGTCCCCCCTTGTGCTTGTAAGCAAACCTCGTAGTCTTTCAAATTTTCTGGTAATCTTACGATTCTTTGTTCACTTGAACTGTTTGCTTCTATGCTAATTTCTTCGACTTCGTTGCAGTTATCACCTTCATTTACGTTTTCTTCCGTATCTCTTTTTATTCGTTATTCTACAAGTACTGAAGTCTCCTCGACGAAAGTTACTGCTTCATCTCTTTCTACTCGTTCTTCTGCAGAGACTGAAGTTCTTCTTCTACCGTTCACTACAATTTCATTGTTTTTCAGATTACTGTTCTGGTAACTTGGATTCTCACAACTCGAAGTTCTTTCATTTGCGAAGATTGCGTCTCGACTGGATATTATCTTTTTTTGCTGTGGTATCCGCACTCTCTATCCGTCTTTATCTCCGCAATATCCCACGAAACGACCGTGTTCACTCTTTCTATCAAGTTTCTTTCTTTTCTGTTTGGGCACATGCACGTAGCAGTGTGTTCCAAAAATTTGCAGGTTATCAATTTTTACACTTTCCCTCTTAAACCATAAATGTTGTGGTGATTTTTCTTCTACTTGCGTTCGACCCGTTTTATTCATTACATAAGCGGCTGTATTTACGGCATCTGACCACAAGTATTTGCGTAGATTTTTCATGTAAATCATAGAACGTGCGCTTTCAATTGGAGTTCTATTGTCTCTCTCTCTCTCAACCGCCATTCTGCCCAGGTGTATAAACATGACATTGCGGTTCTAAAGTTTATTCCTTTTGTTTGTAAAAAGGTTCTTACCTGTTCATTGTCGAACTCTTTACCACCACCAGTCAGGAACTCCTTTATTTGATTTCCCGCGACAAAAGCTTCTTGAGCGAACGTTTTCTAGCACTTTCTGTATTTAGGGAAGTTATCCTTGAAACACAAAATATTTTAACCTACCTAATAAGGTTGTTCGCATGGGTCCACACATATCTGCATACACTAACTGACTAACTCACCTGGATTAGTCTGGTGTTCATTTTTTGCTTTGAAGGAATCCCTCGTTTGTTTCCCCATTATTCATCCTTCGCATAATTCTTCATCCGGGTCAAGCTTTACGTTGTGTATACGCAAAACCGTTTCGACATGAGCTTTATTTTGATGTCCCATTCTTTCATGCCACGTCTGGAGGCTTTTTTTCCTTTAATCACCGCAAATGCTTCTGCATGCTGCTCAGTAATTATTGTCTGCATATCTAAAACATACAAATCTTTATTTGTCTTCCTTCCAGTTAATCGTTCCTCTACATTCTTCAGCAGTTGGCATCCCTCCTCTGTTGGACTTGAATTCAAACCCATTTTCTAGTGCTTTTCCTCTAGAAAATAAGATCTGTCCTACCCTAGGTACATGCACTTTCAAGGTGATTCTGGTACCATTTACCATTCATTTTCATTTGAACCAGGACCGTACCTTCACCATGGGCTTCAATCGTTTCATCGTTGCCAATTCTTAGACTCTTTGGACTTGCAAATGCTTGGTAACTCCAGAAATAGGTTCTATGTCTGGTCATGTGAGCCGAAGCTCCTGTGTCTGCTACCAAATCTCCAGACTGCACCTCAACGTTGCTCACAAAGGCTTCACCAATACCTTTTTGTTTTTTTTACCTGTTTCAACTGTGTCCGTTTTCTTGGGGCAGTTTCTTGCAAAATGTCCCACTTTTCTACATTTGAATAATTTTGTTCCCGCAGGTTTCCTTTGTGTTTTTGTTTCCGCAAACAGAATCGTTTTGTTTTTCTGGCAACCTCATTTCAATTAACCGAGGACGTTCTTGTAATGGAACAGATTCCCACACACTTTTAAATTCGAAGTATTCTTGTGGAAGTGTTACCATTACACGACTCATCAATAGTAACTCTGGTAACTCTGTATTTACTAACCTTTTTAATTCGTCGTTTAACTCATGAAAATTCTTTTGTAGTCGTGCTATGTTGGTTGCAATATCCTCAGCTGGGTTCTTTTCATTTCCTGAAAAACTCGTACACTAATATTACATTTTCCATATTTCCATTTTGTACTTTAAGTTATCAAACATAATTTCCGTTAATATTGTCTCATAGCAACCAAATTCGTTTTTGTTTAATAACGAGAGAGAACAATTGAAAATTAATTACTTGACTGTTTGTTGAAATTTGTGCTCCATATTTTTATACAATTCTGATAATAAGCGTGTTTTCCAAGCTATAAAAAATGTGCCAGTGTACAAGTAGCTGTATTTTCAACAAATTCCGCAACAAAAAAACATACAAAATCCATAATCTCATCTACGAGGAGATCGGGGCCGCTTCAGCTACATTTTGCGAACTTCGACTACGGCCAAGAAGAGTATCGGAGCCAAGAGATCAGCAGTCTACGACAAAGTCCAGGTCTGCAAGAACGTCTCCAGCAGGTTTGGCAGCAGGCGGACCAAGAATAGCGGAGAAAATCCAACGGCGTCGTTTCCAAAGAGGCCGATGCAGTCCAGCGGGTTTGTATAAGGTAGGATTTAACCTAAACAAATAGTGTCAGCGTCCGGAAAACGAGTTGCATACGACTTCAAACCTTGTTAAAGAAGAGCAGATCCTTTCCAAGGCTGTAGCTAAGCCCCATTTTAAGTAATTAGCCCGGAGTTAGTAAACTCCGTGCTTTGGCGGAAGTTGAAGCTGTGCAGGAAGCGACCAGAAACAATGCCAAAGTTTAGACGGCGTCTGTCTGACGTCACGAAATACGTAGCTGCTAAAAATAAAAGTTGTTATTTGTCCCTACAAGCGCGAAATTTGAATAATTACTTTGCGAATTCTCATATTTCACGAGTATTTTAACTTTCAAAGCACCGCTGTTCGCACTAGTCAACCGATTTGTGATTTGACAGATTTTTGGACCTAGAGCTACAGCGTATTTGAACTACTGGCTGTGTATAGTACCATTTCAGATCAATTTTAAATTACAGTCGACTTTGGAACTCACCCTGAGCAGAGCTGGGCAAATTACTTTTCAAAAGTAATTAATTCCTAATTACCAATTACCGCCCAATGTAGTAATTTAATTACCAGAGATTCAATTACTCACAGGAAATAGTAATTCAATTACCAATTACTTAGTAATTGTAATTGTACAATATCAATTACTTTTTCAATTACTTTCAATAAAAATTATTGTCATATAGTTGTATTTAGTAGAATTTTCTTGCAAGTTGCAACTATCATTAGTGTCGTATCGATTCGTAATTGTTATCTAAAAATGCTTAATTTTTATGTTTTGTTAACTATAGTAACCTAATACTTTATCACTCTTGAAGGTTTTTTGATAATTAAATCTTCTAGCTACATGCACCGTTCACCAAAACCAAAAGTTTTTAGTTTGTTTTGATGTAAGATGTAAGTAAATAAATAAATTCAAGGATAACAATTATACAGGGTGTCCCAAAAAAATGGCACACCGATTTGGCATAGATTCCTTAGGTTATAATAAACCGACTAAACCTAATATACTTTAGTACAAAGTGCCTTCAGTAAGAAGGTATAGGGACTTGGAAGTTCAAATCTATATATTTTTTTATATTAGTTTCCACATAAGTTATCACTAAAGTTGAGCTTTTTATCACGATTGCGTATTTAGCTGCCGAGGCCCGAAGGGCCAAAGCAAATAAACCATACAAGGATTGAAATGAAACTTCCAGTGCCCAGGGGTACGTTGTTTTTTAAATAGAGAAATCGCGAAGTTGCAACATGTTAACCAACTTTTATAGGTTACGTTGACGTCGGTTGACGTTTACCTATCGCCCAGCCGCCTACAAAAAGTTGTAAAACAATGGATTACTTCACTGCCAATTTCTCGTATTTTATTTAACGATTTCGACGTTCTATACTGCCAATTAAAAAAAAATTTTTTTCGAATATGAAGAAATGTCGAATTTAATTTTGGCTAGATTTTGTAATGATATTAGAAAAAATAGCACGCTGAATATGTTATAAAAGCGATTTTTCCATGTTCGTGATAAATTAATCCACTCCCTTTGCATCACTCGCTCGTAAATTAAACGTTGAAAAACTTTCACTTTTCTTAACTTGTAGAACAATCTATTATTAAATACGCTTAACATCAGGCTGAATGACGAAAATATGTAACTTACCTAAGTATACAGGGTGGAGAATTGGATTTCATAAGTGTTTGACAGCAAATTTCTATTTAGATTTTGTAGAAGAACGATCCAATTGGCGCAACTTGAGCATTTTTTGTTGGCTCTGTTCAAAAATACTTTTTTTTACCCCTTTATACGAAAGTGACATTTTCTGTCGCCTGTTGGGGGTATAGGGAAAATATACGTTTGGGTCCCTGGTTGGTTTCCAATGGCAGTGGGAGGGAATATAATACATTGACTGCCGTTGCCATTAGAGACGGGAGACAATGTGATTATGATTATTAATAAATCAACTAGCTTCCTGGTTTTCATATTTAAATATTTTTGAATGCAGCTGATCACAAGAGATAGTCTCATCATAAAATGTAAAAGTGTTGTATGTATAACTCTGGACTAAAACGTCATTTCATCCCTTGCATGATTACACTAAATTGATTAGGTACTGTTCTGGCAAACTCTGAAGAACTAAACTACATCTGCGGGAGGGAATGATACATTTTCCTCCCTAGTAAATAGTAATACAAATAGTTATTAAAAATGTATTAGGTAACTTCTGAAATTTTAAAATAAAATATCAATTCTTATTATTTTTCTGATAGGTATCCAGAGCAAAGGTGTACACAATTGCGCAAGATGAACCTAATTTGGCTACAACAAAGACGTGAAATAATTTGAAAAATTTTGGAATTTCACATTTAAAGAAGACCTACAATTAAAAATTTGGAATTTTCATTAAAAAATTAGTACTTTACTGTGCAAGATCTTTTAAATTATGCGAAAGAAGAACTACAGTACAATGGATCTCGTAGTACAGTATAAAGGATAGTTAAAAGCATGGGCTATAAATTTAAAATCGTGAACTTACGAAAAATATTATGTGAACAGCAACACGTTGTCGCTAAAAAAAATTCCTTTTTGAGGCAGTACCTTCAAAAAAATATATATTGCATTTTCAATACTTAAAGCTAAAGCTGATGTGTCAAACATTTATAACCTAACATTTAAACTGACACTTTTTCTACACTGTTTTAAAAAACGTTCTTAATTTCAACGCCTACTCGGTGTCATGTAAAATTGAAACGGACTTTATATTTTAGATATGCGTTTTCCGCTGTTTAAATGTTGTTATAGGATTTTGTCCGTTCAATTCAATTCCTCACTCAAAAACGTAATTTTCTGGACTTAAGGTCTGTTACACTTGCACGGATCGTTTAAAACAAGCAAATTGAAATGAATAAATAATCATTATGAACCAATATCATCTAATGAAGCTATTTAAAATTATTATTTTACAGTAGGTATTGTAATCTGTAATGTACTTACCGCAAATATTCTTATAGCGTCTTACACTTAGCGTCTATCACAATAAATGTGTCATTATTACAAACTACAGATACACGCACTAATGCTGGTGGACGCGTCATACAAAATGCAGAAGCTGCTGTTATTCGACTCGTCAGAGGAAATAATAAATTAGGCATATATTGCGCGGGGAATACCCTGCGATTTGCTTAATATGTAACTTAATAAGACATTATTTATGCGTTCTGGAGATTCAGCACCATATCGAGGTCAGTAATTCAGTAATTGAAATACCACAAAGTAATTCAATTACCTCGAGTAATTTCAATTACCACAAGTAATTCAAATACCTATAAAATAATTTAAATACTTTAGAGTAATTTAATTACACGAAAGTAATTGAGTAATTGAATGCAGTAATTAATTACTTTTAAAAAGTAATTTTCAAGTACTTTCTAACAAAGATGGCAATTCCCAATTACAATTACCGCATTTTGAAAAGTAATTCAATTTCAAGGCAAATAAACAAAAAGAAATTTAATTAGTAATTTAATTAAAAAGTAATTAATTACTGCCCAGCTCTGACCCTGAGATTAAAAAGTTTGTCTTCTACTGAGAGATAGCGTTTTGTAATTAACTGCAGTTGAATAAAATATAAAGAGGGGCATACAACCATTTAATTTGTGCAATAAATAAGTGCATTCCATATTTTAGCCAGCCTAGTAATTTAATGAGAGGAAAAGTTCGAGCACAGTAAAATATTAAACAGTGAATTGTGTATTTGGGTTTGCTCTAACTTATACAAGAGACAATTAAATTAAATTGATTAAATATAATATTCAATTAAATATTTGATTTATTTAAACTGTCCCTTACAAAATAAAGCTAGGAGCCACCCCAATGACGATAATGTATTTTAGGAGAATATAAATTCCAAGTGCACATTTCAATTTCACCACGGCTATTCTTGTATTAATAAATAAAAATAATTTGCTCACCGAAACATACACTGTGGCCCACTTAAAAGTATAACATCCTTATCTTTTTTAGTTTTTACCAGATTTGAACCAAATTTTCCTCAAATATATAACACATTATGATTTAGTTGTAGCCGATAAGCCATTCGTCCCCTTCAAATGCAAAACTACTTAATTATGTTACCAAAATAAATTTAAAAAATGAAAAAAATCATATTAGGCATTTTTTATGGAAAATTATGTTAGTAGAATTTGTTCAGAATTGCTCAAAAAGCTTAGATCCAAATTTTGAGAAAAATTAAAAAAAATCTAAATGTTGTGTCCTTTAGGTTTTTCATAAAAAATTAAAAAAATTATTTTGAATTTTATGTTCGGAATAGGAAGTTGCTTTAAACTAAATTTTAATATTATTTTATTTTGATAAAAATTTGGATTTAAGCTTTTTGTACATTTCTGAACAACTTTTATTAAAAACATTTTTCGATAAAACTGCCTCTGATTTTTTTCCATTAATTTTGGTATTGGTGTTGGTTTTGCATTTGAAGAGAGCTAATGGTTTTTCGTCTACTAATAGATCTTAATGTGTTATATATTTAAGAAAACTTTGGTGTTCCAAATTATGCTTTAATTTTCCCGGTCGGTGTAATTTTCCACTTTTAATTCTTAACAAATAAAAGATAGGACAGGTATAATAAAACACTGTTGGAGTTTGTGGTTTGAAAATATGACAAATTCGTTAATACAACTGCCATTCCTAGATACCTTAGTAATAAGAAATAAAAATAAGTTGGAATTTGATGTTTATAGAGAAGAAACCAATGTAAACAGACTCTTTTTAGCGGATTCAAATCATTGTTTTCAACACAAAATGGCTGTTCTAAATGTCTTGGTGCATAAACTTTTAACCTTTCCTTTAAACTAAGATCGATATACCACTGAACTTCAGACCATAAAAAGCATCGCTGTCTACAGTGGTTTTCTTTCTAAAATTATCGACAATCTGATTAGGAAACAAAAATCAAAATTGTCCGTTCAAAATTCCACAATTCTCGTCAGTCTTAGAAGTGAAGGAATCAAGTTGTTACAGGATTAATTGCTCGAATCGACATCGAACACAAGCACTGTCAAAATCGGGGAAAAAGTAAAGGGTTTGCCGGCTTTTCCAAAAACACAGATCTTAAATGTGTCGGAGCAGATGACGGAGCTCCAGTTACCCACGGTCTAGCTTAGTCGAAAAGACGTGAATCGAAAGCTCAGTAAAACCGACAGCACTTACCCTATACTTTGCTTAAAATGTGTATCCCTTGGCGCCACTCGTTTTAATGAAATTAACAGCCCTCGTGACCCAAAACGAGAAATATCACAGGGCTCTACTGAAGATGCACTGGGTTAGCTGCAAGTCGCAAAGCGTCCTCCACTAGGTTTCCTCCAAATCGGGCGGTGAGCACCAGGTGGCCTTAATGACTTACCTTGGGGCCACCCTCCCTAAAGGGGTTCAAAGGAATTTACTCAAGCCAAAAATCGTCGGGCTTTTCCAGTAAAAGCACGTGTTCTAGCTTCACATTTGATTACACTCGGCTTTTCGCCGCATTAGGATTGAAGATCCACAGAATTCGGGTTTAAGTCAATTAAACAAACTAAGTGTGACTGTATTATTATTTAATGAATGAAAATCGACGCACACAGGGCCACAAGTTGGCTATAAGAAGGTTACACCCTAACTGAAAATTGTCGGGGGATCCCAAGCAAAAGTTACCTTAAGGGCTAATTACGATACACACATTATTTGACGAAATTAAATTCGCAAGCGCAGAGTCCCGCTGCATGCGAGGCACAATAAACATACAATTCTGTAGCACTTTCGCGACACATTAAAACAGGAAGCAAAACAAAAATACAGCGGTAAATCCTACCTTTTGTAGCTAGAACATCTGCGGCGTTAGCGATGACCGATGGCGGAACCGGATCATGGAGAGGCCTAGCGGCAGCTCGCAGCAATACAGCGCCCCCAGCTTGAAAAGGTTGTAGAGGGCTTTGCCAATAAAACCAAACGATGACTGCAGAAGATCGAGGACTGCGAAGACGGCGTCCACAAAAATTTAAGTTGCGTCCGGCAGCGAGCGTAGAACTCCAAATAGACACGACGGGCGACAGGATTTGCATAATGCAGATTGAGCCATAAAGCACTTACGAGGCTTAGTCGAGAGGTCCGAGAGCCGGGGCTGTCAACTTTTCTACATAGTTCTCGAATAAAGGCTTGTCACTGATTTAATTCTCAAATGGGACTTCGCCTCCGCGTGAAGAAACAACCCCCGTTCCCCGCTATCATGCAAGCATCCTTCTCTTGCCACTGTTAAAGGAAATCATCACTCCCAAGAAAATATTACTGCATAAGCGTTGAATAAGCGAGAGGGTCTTGGAACATTCGAGAAAGAATTTTTTGTTATTGCAGCGTCCCAGGGTATCGAATTACTACAGAAAATTCCCCGAGGGCCGGGTTGAGTTATCGCCAAGGAGCAATAGCCTTCGAAAGCTAATTCCTTTGTTGCGTAAAACAAAGGGAGTTATTCAAAATTTGTTGGATGCATATAAGTTCCATGAATTTCTGGTTACAGGGGCCCGCGTGTCGGGATAAATAACGCAATTAGCGCGCGTTGCGGAAGTGTTTTCCAAGAAAATTTCCATTGACTACGTGCATGTTAAAGTTTAACCCAAATGAATTCGGTTGCAGATTTCAGGTGCAGGGCCGGCTTTGCAAAAATTTAATCGGCCATGCTTTAGACTAACAAAGCATCACAAAGTACATCAAAATTCCATTTCACCCTGCTACAAAGGGCCTAGCAAACATTTTTAAAAAATCGGGCCATAAAGTTGTGTATGGTTCAAATAACAATATTAGAAATTTGTTGGGAAATCCAAAAGACAAACTAAGGACTTTAGAGAGATCTGAAATTTACGAAATTAAATGTTCCCATTGTGATTCTAAATATATTGGGCAAACACGTCGTAATTTTGGTACTAGGTTTAAAGAGCATTTAGCTCATTTTAGATTCAACAGATTCGAAAAATCGAGTATTGCTCAACATATTTACGAAACGCGTTACATTAGGACGAAGGACAAAGAGGACGACCTAAAAATTGTAAAGGCGTTAACTTCAACAAAGCAACTAAATTATTTTGAAAGCTTGGCCATTTTTAAGAACCGAGATAATAAATTTTTGAATAAAGATGGCGGACCAATACCGTCCTCCGTCTTATATGATTTGCTAAAGTTACATTAACCGTCGGCCAAGTTCATTGGCCCTCGGCCACTCCTCTGGGTCAGACAGTATAAATAGATGTAAAATGCGCACACTCTCCCACTTCCATTTGTGATTTGGTCACGAGTACATTGTTTCCTTTTCGCTGTGTAAGTGTAAGCTACCGAGGATGACAGCGTGGCTGTCGAAATACGTATTTAACAGTTGTTAAATATATATGTGGTGAGAGGTTTTAACGAATTTGTGATACAGGTACCTATAATAATTTAAAAACATTCAAATCACAGATATTATATTTATTTTTAATATCAATTAGTATAATTATAGGGTACTAATCGACAGAGTAACGAATAATGAAGTACTCAGAAGAATAGTGAAGTGAAAAGAAGTATTAAACACAATTAAGTTAAGGAAATTGCAGTATCTAGGTCATGTAATGCGAGGAGAGATATGAAATCCTACAAAATATCGTGCAAGGGAAAATACAAGGTCGAAGAAGTAGAAGAGGAAGACGCATCTCCTCGTTGTGTAACCTGAGACAATGGTATAATTAGAGTTTCATTGAATTGTCCAGAGCAGCAACGTCGAGAATACAAACAGCCATAATGATAGCTAATGTTCTAAAAGGAGACAGCACTTAAGAAGAAGAAGAATCGAACATACTAAAAATAAAAAAACTAAGGCTAATTACATGTACATATGATCAATATCTGCATTTGTACTTACTACATAAAGTGTATTATTAAAAATAACGTTAATAATCTGGTGTTCTTTTTGATTGGGCTTTTTTTTGTAAACGAACTTTTATTAGTTCTCTTTCTTTTAGAGGAGAAAAAATTTAATTGTTTTTCTACTTTTGTGTTTGCCGGTCTCTTTTAAATACCACACAAGCTCCGATATCTAAAATGGCTGAAGCTCTTTTTAGATAATTTTTGCATTCTTGCCAAGCTTTTGGTCTTCATTATTTTTTTTTGTATTTTACAAAGTTTGTTAGCTTTTTTGTCTTGTAGGTTTCCAGTTGGGTTTTGATTATTTATAATTACCATAGTACTCAGATGTATTAAAATTTCTTCACTGTGAGGGTTAGGCACGTCAGTGATTGTACTTGTAGAAGGACCAAGATGTAATACCGCATAATGAATATGGTTACAAATGGTATTATGTAAGGAAGAATCAGAACAAGTACAGTGAAACGAATGGACACATATAGAACAAAACTGACAAATTAATTCATAGCATGAGTGGTTTGAAATTTTTGATAATTCACAATCAATTTTTTCTGCACTGGTCAAGATAAACTGATTATTTGATACTTGATTCGCTTTAAAATTGCTACTTATTTCAGTTCGATGGCGAACATATTCTGAAACAAATTTCTATCCATTGTCATCTTTGAATGTGAAATGCTGCATTATAGGCGTTCTCTGCTCCCACACTGAAAGCACCGTTTTAACAGATTACGAAGACTAAATTATTCTGTCTTTCAGGAGCGGACGTTCCAAGAACACTGTGCTGTAGTATCGATAAGAAGTTTGCACATTCTGATCTTGTTTTAATTTTTTATCTGATGGTGTTTGATGTAGGTATATGTAAAATTCTTAAGGATTCCGGTCTCACCGGAAGTGAAACAACCCTTAATTTTTAAATGAGACACCGCTATATTTTTGCATCCTTGAACTCTAGAGTAACTATTTATTTGTTTTCCATTGCATATTTGATACATTGTAAGACTTTTAATTTCCGTACCGCCATGTTTGCTAGAAAAAATATAATTGTACAAAACATGTGGATGATTTTGGTATTATAATACAAAGTTAACTATGTCTTAAAAAGTTACATTTAACTATTTAAGAAAGTAAGCCAGTAAAATATGCTATGCGTTAAACAAAATAACAATAGCGAAGAAAGAAGTGAGGTTGCAGACAAAACTTAGAGTTTATCACAGCATATACAGTGCTTACCAAATGTATGGAACCGGCCTTATTATTGCAAAACTATTCAACCTAAATCGATGAAATTTAATATGCATGCTGTTTACAAAGGCTTCTATTATTTCTACAGTTTTGTAAATTTTTTAAAAGACAAGGTCGGGAGCTGCACAACCAACTTGATTTTTTTTAAATAGGAAGGGGGGTCAAATCGCATACCGAAAGGTATTTTCAAGTGGAATTCAGCGACATGCCGCTTGCCATAGTTATATCTAAAAATAACTTCGCTATTGCAAATTAAAGATTGCATGACTGCGTCTTCTATCACCGTATCCTATCATCATCAACATTTTCCTATACGTTCTTTTTCTGTAAGATGCTCCATAATTTAGCACTTCGGGTACAGTTTTAAGCTTCTGACGTTCGTTAAATAACATAAACTAACCATTGTTTTTAGCGCTCAATAAATCTTGAATTATCCAATTAATACCTACTCCCAATATTTAATTTACAATGGCGAAGTTATCTTTAGAGATAACTATGCATGTCGCTGAATTCTACTGAAAATACCTTTCAAACGGTATGCGATTTGACCCTCTTCCTATTTAAAAAAATCAAGTTGGTTGTGCAGCTCCTGCTCTTGTCAGTTAAAAAAATAACAAAACTGTGGAAATAATAGAAGGATTTGTAAACAGCATGCATATTAAATTTTATCGATTTAGCTTGAATAGTTTTGAAATAACAAGGCCGGTTTCATACATTTGGTACGCACTCTATGTACCAACATTAACGTATGCATCGGAAAGCTGGACCAGACAAGACAGAACAAGAAGCAAGATAACTGCAGGGAAGATGAAATATCTAAGAGAAATAATGCAACGAACAAGAAGAGATTGCATAAGAAATGTGGTAACACTGGAGGAGATAGGCATGAACCCATTAATACAGAAAATTGAGGACCAGCAGCTAAAGTTGTATGGGCATGTAGTAAGAATGGGAGCAAACAGATATCGACAGGGAGCATTGGAAGCAAGACCATATGGAAGACGAGGAAGAGGCAGACCACGGGAAACATGGGAAGGAAATTTAGAGAAACGAGTGATGGTACGAGGATAAAATTTGAGGGAAGTGAGGCGAATGGAGGCCGATCGTAACCTATTCCAGAGTTGGATCGAGAACCCCACGCCGCGCCGTAAGGCATAAGGGAAAGGAAAAGAAGAAGAAGAAAGTAAGGTACTTTAATTTGAAGATTAGAGTAGTTATTGTCAAGAAAGTCAACTCCAGTAGGACAATTTATGGCGGCAAAAATCACATAGTACGTATATTTCGGCATAAAGCATAAACAGCTTGTAAGATGGCTTTCTACAAGGCTCAGGATTGAAAAATTTAAATTGGCTTAAAAACAATCAGAAAAAATATATGGTCATACACAGAATTACCTCTATATAAAAAAAATTCATAAATATACAGGGTGCTATATTTAAAAACCAAGGGTTGGGACGAAACCAGGAGTAAGCAAAATTGTGGATTCTTTAAAAAGTGTCATTTCGGTATCATATAACCCATACCAAGTTGTATTACTGTCAGTTATAATATCTCAAGGACAGTGATAATTAGGAAATAATTTTATTGTAGTTTCCGAAAGCATGTTGCTTGGAAACAACCCGACGCCAGCGGCGGAAGTCTATTGCTGCAGTGACTTTATAATCACAGTGTTTCCATACTGTGGTCATGTTTTCTATTGAATGAACGAAAAATCCGCCATTAGTTTTCCAAGGTAATGTAATTTTTAAAAGTGTACAGAACGTTTAGTTAAAAACGTTAGTAATGTCAAAATAGATTTATTGATACTTCTTGTTTTGATTAGTTTATTTTCGTTGCATAGAAAAGAAACAATTATCGAGTTCAAATTCCTATCTAATTCTATTTCATAGTATAAAACGGGGTACCCCACTTAAGCTACGTCAATTTGACTTTCTAGCTACTATATTTGATGTTAATACTAACTCACAGAAATATAATAGCTGTTCTTACTTTAATAGCTTTTCAGGAGTTTAATCAGCATTCAACACCGTTTAAGAAGATGATCCGCTCTCGTAACTCGTACTCTGACATTCGCTAAACATCAGCTGTCATTTGACAGCAAGCAATCGCACGATCTCCGTAGTGACATTCTTATGAAGAGATGTTCAAACTAATGCGTTGTTTCCGTCGCCCCGAACTTGTTGCTATAATTTCCAATTACGAAAATAGAATCTGATAATTCCAAAAACAACTATATGTACCCTGTAATAACAGGCAAAAACTATACAGCGAATTCCGTGGTTCCCTAATCTGCCTCGAGCAATCTTCCCTAGTATCCACATACTAGTAACAAAGAACGAGAAATCCCGGTTCACCACATTTTTACTATGAAACTTTTAATGCACAGCTAAGTTTTTCTTATGTCACCAATTTGATAACAAAAACCTGTTATTATTTTTCTATCCTCTTTTCTTTCTTAAAAACACTTGCAACTCGGATATTAATTTTTATACGCTTCAATTGCGTTTTCCCAATTGATCGTCTATTCACGGCCATATACAGGGTGATTCAGGAGGAATCTGCCAAACTTTAACAGTATGTTCCTCCAACGATTTTAAACGCGTGGCAACTCGCTAGGCTAGTTGGGTAGGTTAGAGAGAGCAATGCAGCCGGCGCCGGTGCCAATCCGGCAGCATGTGACGGAAAGGTACCTCGCGGGTTACTCGATGAGTTGCTTGGGGAGTCCCCACCCACTACCCTCCAGGTAAACAACTTGCACTGCCGCCGTTTACGAAAATGCTTAGACAGAGTAATCTGCAGCCAGGATATTTGCAGGAATATTTAGTTTTCATGCTGACCATTATCACCATGCCAAGGAGATCCATAACCGAAATAATTAAGTATTTTAATTAGATGGGTTAGATGCAATATTACAAAACTAACTATGAATGTTTATTTGGCTATGTGGCTGCAAACAAACTAAGAATATAAATTCAGGAGCTGCATCAAAGTGATAGACAGAATTAACAAATATTTAGACAAAATATAGGTAGGTAATACTTAACTATCAACTATGCAGATCGCCACACTTAACCTCAACAAGCAAGAAGATGTTGAGCAGGTGTGAGGTGAGTAACAGCAAGGTTTGTGTAATGTGACGTCAAAAATCGATATTTTTTTCTGCGTCTGCGTGTTACCGGTTGTAAATCTCCTCACCCCCGACCCGACGGGGTGGCCACATCATTTTTATGTGTTTCCGAATCGCATGCCTCAGCTTCATCCCTGTGCTAGTTACCGTTGCCCTTGCGCATGCTAAGGCATCAAACTGGTGCGCATGCGCAATAGATTTCGACACAAAAAGTGATCAGCGATCAGCGGTTCCAAACAAATTTACTATAAATGTGCTGGGGCACTGGTGTTATCATTGTGACTTCTGTTATGGGGCATTCAATCTAGATCGATCAAAGGCTGCAACTAATCTAAACAAGCCAGCACCACACACATACACAGTGTCTTTGAACCGCTTCAGATGGTCGACGTATTACTTCCTTCGATTATTTGGAGCTACTGTTTCTTCACGTTGGCGGGAATTAACTCCGGGCGACAGCATCAACCAAACAGAGGTTGACTTCCGGAAGTGCGCATACTGTTGTGCTTGGTAGCTACTTCAATAACGTATACATTTATATGGCGATTTGAGTTTCTTTATCTAGGCCAGGGGTTCTCAAACTTTTTTTCCCGAGTCTTCTTCTTTACTCAGCGTTTTTGATCCCATTAAGGATATACGCCTTTTCCAACTGTTTCCACATCTCCCTGTTCTGTGCTGTAGTCATCCATCTTTTGTTTGTTATTCTTCTTATGTCGTCATAACATTGTGTCATAGGTCGGCCTTGACTCCTTTTTTGATTTCGTGGTTTCCACTCTGTTAGTTTTCGGGTCCATCTATCTTCATTCATTCGGGCTATGTGTCTTGCCCATCTCCGTTTTGCTTTCAGGATAGCTATGCATATGTCTTCCATCTTTGTTTTTCGTCTTATCCATTCTATTCTTTTCCTATTCTTTTCTTCTTATGTTTAATATAGCTTGTTCCATACTTCTTTGAGTGACCTGCATCTTATGTAAGGTTTTAGATGTTAGTGCCCATGTTTCTATTGTGTACGTTAATACAGTAATGACACATCGATTTAGGACTCTAATTTTCATTTCTGTTGTAAACCTTCGGTTTCTATTTCTCAATATATGATTCAATTTCCCAAAGGCGCTCCATGCCATTTTAATTGGTTTGTCCCAGGTATGTATAATTGTATATTGGTCTACTGCTTCTAGTTGTTGTCCATTTAGTGTGATGCTAATATTTCCATTCGGCATTGTCTGATATCAGTATTACGTCATCTGCATACTTGAGGTTGTTCAGTCTTTCTCCGTTGATGATTAGACCATACTCTTCCCATCGTAGCTCCTTAAAGATATCCTCCATCACCAAGTTGTGGCGATATTGGATCTCATTTTCTTATACCTCTGCCTACTTTTACTTTCTTTGTGTCTGTGTGTAGTCTTATTGTACTGGTTGCCTCTTTGTAAATGTTATTTCGTAATTCAATGTATCTGGAGTCTATTCGACAGTTTTTAAGCGAGTTGATTATTGCCCGTGTTTCCAAAGAGTCGAAGGCCTTGTTGTACTCTACGAACTCTAAGTGTAGGTCTATATTATATTCAGTTGTTTTTTCTATTATATTTCGTAGTGTCTGTATGTGGTCTAGTGTGCTAAAACTTTTCCCGAAAGCTGCTTGCTCCGTCGTGCGGTATATGTCGAATTTATTGCTCAGCCTATTCGTGATTATTTTTGTTAAGAGTTTATAGAGTTGATTTAACAAACTAATTGGTCTGTAATTTCCCAAGTTTGATTTATCTCCGTTCTTATGCAGTAAGATGAACACTGCATTATTCCATTCTCTGGGAATACTCTTGGCTTCAAGACACTTATTGAATAATATTTTCAGTTTCTTAAGTAATGTTTCGTCTCCTAGCTTTAGCAGTTCAGGAATTATCCCATCTTCCCCTGGTGCAAGATTGTTTTTTAGTTCTCTTATTGAATTTCTTATTTCGTCTATTTCAATATCTGGGATATCTTCTGATCCCACGTTAAGTATTGTTTTTGCTGCTGTTTCTGTTTGCGTTGTGTTTTTCTGTTTTAATTTTGGGCTGTACAGGTTCTGGTAATATCTCTCTGTTGTTTCGATTATTTCGCTTCTGTTTTGTGTTATTCTTCCATCATCTGTTTGGATTTGGTTTATTTGGATTTTGTTGTTATTTATTTTTCTTTTTAGTAGGCACTTCTAAACTTTTGTTTTCTTCTATAGTTCTCTGTATAATATCTTCATTGTGTATGTAAACATCTTCTTTGATCTTTCTTTTTATTAACTTGTTTATTTCAGTATATTCTACCGTTTCTCTTTTTTCATTTTAACCAGTTTAGCTCTTTGTTGTATAAGTTTTCTGGTGTTTTCACTAAGTTCTGTCTTCTGTTTGTTATTCTGAGATTTTGCTGTTTGAATTCCTGCATTTGTTAAGGCGTCTGTTATTTTTTTGTTGATTTGGTCTACTGATTATTGTTTTTTATATTTCTTTTCCCTATGCCTGTCCGCAACTCCTTTTGGTATTTCTCCTTTTGTTTTTTAGAGTTTTTCTATCTATTGGCTTTTCGTTCCTTTTCATGAGTTTATGTCTTTCTTTTTTGGTATTTAACTTAAGTTTAGCCCTGACCAATCTATGATCTCTCCCTGTTGGAAAGTTGTTTACTACTTTTACTTCTGTTATTGTGTACTGGTGGGAGGTAATTATAAAATCGATATCATTTTTGTACAGTCCATGAGGACTTATCCATGTCCATTTTCTGTTTTCCTTTTTCTTGAAGAATGCGTTTATTATGTATATATTTCTGCTTTCCGCATAATTTATGAGCGTTTGTCCGCATAATTTATGAGCGTTTGTCCCCTTTCATTTCTGTTTGCGATTCTGTAGCTGGCCATCTTTCGTCCTCTTCTGTTTTTCCACTTTGGCGTTGAAGTCTCCAATTATAAGATATTGGTGGCTTTTATTTTGATCTATTGCTTCGAAAACTTTCTCGTAAAATGTTTCTGTCTTCTTCTTCTTGTATAATTTTTATTTTGTATCGTTTCGAAATATGCAGTGCAATGTACGCTACTCTTGGTGAGATTGTGCGCATTTCGGTTATGTACTTTTCCATATTTTGGTGTATCAGAAATCCCACTCCTGCTATATTGTCATTCTTCTCTGTTATGCTATTCGTGTGATACAGAGTGTGTCCTGTTAATCTTTTTATGCACTTTTCATCTGTTCTTCTCACCACACTAATTCCTATTATGTCCCATTTTTTTCCTCTTAGTA
>CALNHX010002028.1:144608-195673 GCA_940337035.1 Agriotes lineatus
GCTCTTTGATATTAGTAAAAATGGTACGACCCGCATAATTGACACTAAGAACTTATTTCTCTGGAATTAAATAGCTTCTGCTTTCGCCACGAAATTTGAATTTCACTTTATTGCTATGGATTTTTCCTAATCGTGTAAGTTCACTGTTGATTATCAATGGCTGTCGCAGCGAGTAGACGCATGAAAGATTGTTCCCGGGTTTATACATTAAATATTGTGAAAAATTCTGATAAGTTGCTATATAGTCTACCGCAACATGGTTCTTACACTAAGCCAATTAAGTGATGTTGAAAAAGTGTGCTCAAAGTGTTATTGAGGAACATCTCACAAAAAGTGAAATACGTACTGGACGCGTTAGTGTCAAAGTTAGCTGATAATGTGTTGGAGATATTAGAGCATAGATTTGAGAAGTTACAAAAGCTGAAAAATGTTATATTTTGGAAAACAAAGTGGCTGACCTGGAAAAGGATAACAAAAAACTATAAAAAAAAGCAGCAGTCCACTAGGCGAAACAGCGTCAGGATATGTGGTATCGATGAGACCAGACGAGAATGTCGAGGAAAAAGTATTGAATGTTTTTAATCAGATATACTGGGAGTGCAAATTGTATATGAGTTTATTGACTGGTGTCATCAAATTCCATCAAAAACCTACCTGTTTTTAATGTAATTTCGGTCCACTTTTAAAATGCTAAGTGAAGAAAAATACATACATTTAGCTCACAGGCACACTAATTGCTCCAGATATCCATTACATACTTGGGAGAAAGATACGACTTTAGTTCACAGTCATTTTACAAAAAATTTAGTTTATTGTCTCTTAAATCAGAAAAACTACTTCTCACTTAGGATTTGTTATCTGAATTTCCAGCATTTTTTAAAAATTGAAGGTGTTATTGATTTTGACTAGGGTTTCCAAGTCCCGGGACCAAAAGTGTTTTCGGGACTTACAAGCTAAATTTCAAATCCCGGGACTAGTCCCGAAAATCCCGAAAATGGTCCCGAAAAGGACATAGTGTTCAGGTGAAATTTCCGAATGCAATTTCCAAAGAAAAACAAGTGTTTTAAGTTAAATAAAGTATTTCTGTGATGATAATTTGCGTTGGGGCTCGTCTACAACTTCATTGCTTTCTTCTGGTACTAAATATGTTATCACTCTTCATCTTTTGCTTTTGTTTGAACTGCAAAATGCTTGTGTAATTCTTTCGGCAAGCTGCCTCTGTTTATGATAATTTTGTAGGAACCAACTTTACATTTCCCCAATTGTTTATCTTCATTATATAAAATTGTTGTCATATTGACTTCAAATTTATTTTTTTTATGTAGAATGAAGGTAGGTTGCGAATCGGAATTCATTCTAATTGTAACGCTTTAGCAGACAAATAACGAACACACTTAAAACCCCAAAATATAAATTATTTAGCTTCTTCACACATATCTAAATCCAACAAAAAAAACAGACGAATACATAAATAGAAGAAGATATGCAAATGTAGCTGAAACAACACACAGGTTTAATTCTAACCTACCGAAAATAATACCTCTCCTGCCTACGCAAAACGCAAATAATGCAGAATGTGCAAGAGGCATGAGTAATACGCCGGACACCGGTGAATACCCGTCCTAATTCTCTGATATCGAGTATATGCACGCATGTTGACATCGTCCCGGGACTTCGCCTGGGCTGGCTGTGGTCCCGGGACTCGGTTTTTGTGGTAAAATCCCGGGACTGGAAACACTAGATGGCAGATACTCAGTTTTCAAGTGTGACAGTGATAAAATTGTTTCGGCTAAAATGAGAGGTGGCGGAGTATTGGTTGCACTGCGAAACAAGTATGTGGCTGTAACATCTGTGTTTCAAATTCAAGGGATGCAGAGCCTTGCAGTGAAGTTTTCTGTAGCAGCTAATCCTTTTTTTATACTAAATGTTGTTTACATTGACCCTAATTTATCGTGTTGCAAGTACGAATAATATTTAGGTACGCTAGAAAACAAAGCTCATTGTATACTAAAAAGCAACATAATTGTTAGTGGCGATTTTAACATTCCGGAAATCACGGGACAGCTATTATGATTTATCCAAGGGTAATCGAATTTCGCGCAGATTGTTTGATTTCACACGTTTGCTATGACTTGTTAATACTCTAAAATGAAATAGGTAATTTCCCGAACAAACGCTTAATATGCGTTAATATACAGTGTGTCCCCGGATAGGTGAAACGACTCTTGTGAAAGGTAAAAAATTCTCGATTTAAATTTTCATTTTTTGGGGTTCAGCCCTGATTGGTTAAAGGCGAATTTCCAACATAATTTCAGTTCTGAGAAATCAAGTATACCTTGGAAATTAAAAAAAAAAACAACCTATTTTTCTGTGAGGTAAAGTACCTTTTATAGTGATGGGCATAACCGGATAATTTTCATAACCGAATTATTTGCATTCGAATGATATTAATAACCGAATGATTATTTGAATAATCATTCGAATAAATTTTGGCTCTCGATTCGTTTCGATTTCGCCGGTTGGCGGTTCACCGTCATCTGCATCGGCATCGTAACTTGCAGATAGCAGAAGAACTCAGTTAATCGTTAATTATAATAAACTGCTCAACTACAGATCTAAAGAGTAGCTTCATAATGTGTAGTTCAAAACGTGACCACCGAACTTCTGTAGATGGCGCCAAGTGGAATTATAGTGCACCCAGAATGTGTAGTTCAAAACGTGACCACCGAAGTTCTGTAGATGGCGCCAAGTGGACAAGCCGCCACTGTGCTACAATGCTTGGAAATTTTGCAAAGTGGAAAATCGCGACCTTTCGCCAAAACCAAATAGCGCATGAAGGTGCTCGGGACCTTAGCAACAACTTTGCCCCCTTTCAAAATTTCGATATCTGTAGCCGTTCGAAAGTTACAGGCGATCCAGACAGACAGACAGACAGACAGACAGACGGACGGACGGACGGACGGACGGACGGACAAAACGTTCGCATAAGTACGCTGAAGCTACTAATAATTGTATAAATGATTTTTATTTGATTTCTAAGGAGTTTAAACCATTAAGAATAGCTATATCAATACTAATCATAAAAAAATTATAAATATGCGAATACAAAGTTATCTATTGAATCTATTTTTAGTTCCTAAAATTCTCTAGTAGCCACCCTTCCCTTTCCGCTTGCACATCATACCGGTATATTTTAGAATCCATAATTTATCTACGTTCAGCCTTCCGCGGTTCTAAGGACACACACTTAAAATTTTAAACATCGAAATCCACTTCTTGTCCCACGTTCATATCATATGACGACGGATGGGAATCGACTGCTCCGTTATTAAAAATTAAATATAAATCTGTTACGATATTGGAAAATCTTATTTCGCTTTCTGTTTATCCCTTATTAGGCATAACCAACCGCGTTTCGAAGCAAAAATTTAGGCTGTTATAAATTAATACCAACACAGCTTCGGCAAATCTCATACTCAGCAGAGCGCTATCTTTAAGAGGAACGGCCCCATAAATTTAACTCGTCGACTGGGAGTCTCAAATGTGTTAATAACATCAACAAGCAGCCGCTAGCCTCACTTGGGTCAATCAGTACAATCTGCCTTGCTTGTGGTTATGAATGACGTATTATTTACAGAATTTCGATCACTCGCAGGTCGCTGAGATACGGCACGTAGTACGTATAAGAATGAGGTTATTTTTCATTCGAATACTTGGAACAAAAACCGAGTTACAGAGGATATTTCAATAACCAGATAACCGGTTATTTTACATTCGAATAAGCCCATCACTAACCTTTTATGTGGCAAATACGACAAAAAGTTATTAAGAAAAGTTGTTTAGAATCAACACATAGGCCCCTATACCAAATTTCAAAATCCTCAGCCAACTTTGATCTCTCACAATTTCTTTTAATGTTTAGGTCCCAAATAGGGTGACCACTTTTCAATTAATACAAACCCTGAGATTCTTCGTAAGTAAAAAAATCTGGTGTGATACACTTCCTTTTACAGTGATCTTATAATTAGCCAACAATTTGATTTTCAATTTTTAAGCCTTTATCAAAAATTTTCAAAAATTACAAATTCTACAGACCCGTAAAAAGTAGAGCGTTAGTTCAAGAGACAAATTTTCTCTAGAATTTTAAGGTGAATTCAAAAATGTAATAGTATATGCGATGCTCGAGTGTCGTTGTGTCTAGTTGTGCCAGTGTGCGCTCCGATAATTTCGCTCTAACGCTAAAAACTCCCGATACATTATCTCCAGTCAATTCAAACTGCTGCAAGTTTTATAATCTGGTTTCGTGGTTTGTGTTATCACATTCTATTTCCTGGAAGAAGTTATATAAATTCTTATCAACAATGCCCTTCACTAGAGACCAAGTAGAAGATATCAACCAAATAATCACGAATACTACTACAAAGCTTCTGTCCGACGCTACATTTTTAAATTCCATTAAAAAACTTGTTACGGAAACAATCATGGAACAATTTAATGAAGTTTTAAAACCGCATATCGAAGAAACGACAATGTTAAAGGTCAAAGTCGCTAATCTACAATTGGAAAATGCCAAATGTGTGCAGGAACTCGATAATCTGCAGCAATACTCGAGGAGGAATTCAATACGCATTTTTGGGATACAAGAAGCGGGCAACGAAGATCTGGAAAATAAAGTTTTGGATCTATTTAATAATAAATTAAACGCCAATTTAGATATACATCATGTCGACAGAATGCATCGCATCGGCAAATATAACGCTAGTTCGACCACTCCCAGAGCAGTTATAGTAAAATTTACTTCATTTCGATATCGTCAGAAGGTTTTCCTGCAGAAAAAGCTTCTAAAGGGTACGAGAATCGTCATTAAAGAAGATCTAACAGCTTCCCGAGCTAAACTACTAAAATCCTGTGCTGAGAAGTATACATTCAAGAACGTTTGGTCGAAAGATGGAAACATTTTCGTTAAGAATAATGGTGTAATCAAGCAAGTTAAGTCTCCTTCTGATTTAACAGTATAAAATCAAAATTTATATAAATTTTAATGAGTTGAGTTATTAGTGAAATATTGAAGTCAAATTTCAGTTATGAAGGGGCGCACACGCATGTTTACTGTGCACAGTTAGCCTTTGGTTAAGCTAAATAACTGTCTGAATAAGTTGCACTGTTAAATTCAATTTATTTAAGGTGTTATGTTAAGATTTGGAAATTTAAATACGCAATCTATTCTATCAACATTCAATGATTTTAAAACGTATTTTAATGCGAATTTTTTTGATGTTTTAGCTGTAACAGAGTCCTGGCTGTCTTCCAATATTGATAACAATAGCGTTGGTATGGAGGGCTATTACCTTGTGAGAAAAGACCGAGATGGACGAGGCGGAGGAGTTGCTTTATATGTTCGCGGCCATTATCGATACCGAATTATACCTATTGAACATTATGATGATATAGAGCAGCTTTGGATAAGTATTTGTATCAACAAAATTAACATAGCTATTGGAGTTATATATAGATCTCCAAGGTTTAACTTTAAGGGGTTCTTTTCTGCTCTGGAGGACACTCTTTCTGGTATCTGGCCAAAGTTTGATAAAATTGTCTGTTTAGGTGACTTCAATTTAAATTTGTTAAATACTAATGGTAACAATATTCGTATCTTTGACAGTATGTTGGAGACGTATGCTTTAAAACAAATTATTAATGATCCCACACGTATCACATCATTTTCTGAGTCTCTAATCGATCTAATTATTGTATCAAATTCAATAATTGTTGAGAGTACGAATGTTGTTCCCATGCATGGAATCTCTGATCACTGGCTTGCTACTTGTAATTTGAACTTTAACGTTAACTTGAATCATAATTCCGTACAAACTAAATTATTTAGAAATTATAAACGTATAGATCTAGATCGCTTTTATGCAGATCTTGTTAAGGTGAATTGGGATAATATTTATGAAATTCCCTCTCTAGAAGAGAAGATGGCATTTTTCAACAACAATCTGGTCACTTTAATTAATATTCATGCCCCGTTAGTATCTATTAAATCTTCTAAAAGTCCTGCACCCTGGTTAACGGACAATATTAAATTATTAATGAAACTAAGAGATAAAGCATATGCTAAAGCTAAACGTACCAAATTAATGGCTCATTGGGACTACTATAAAACTTTAAGAAATTTTACAACTGGAGCTATTAAAAGAGAACAAAAAGCTTATCTAGAATTTAAGTTGAGGAATGCCACTGTCAAATCAACGTGGTCAGAATTAAAAACTTTTAATATTGGCAAAAAACGGGTGCATGAATTACCTCACCATCTACAAAATCCCAATGCAATAAATGATCACTTTATAAATTCGACGCCGTCTTTGCAATCCGCCAACTTTAATAATTTAAGAAGTTATTATGAGTCGAATTTAAAAGCAAATATTACAGAAAAATTAAGTTTTAGTGCAACTAGCGAAATGGAGGTCTTGAATATAATTTCAAAAATAAGAACAAAATCTGTCGGTGTTGATGGTATAGATATATCTTTAATTAATTTGTGCCTGCCAGTTATTCTGCCACATATTACGCATATTATCAATTTTTGTTTAATAAATAGTGAGTTTCCATCGATTTGGAAGCAAGCGTTAATCACGCCCATTCCTAAGAAATCTGCTCCTACTGATTTCTCGGATTTACGACCCATAAGCATCCTTCCAGTTTTGTCTAAAGTTATTGAACGGATTGTTAATCATCAATTGATACGCCATCTTCAAATTTATGAAATCTTACCGGTAATGCAATCTGGATTTAGAACAGGACATAGCTGCACCACCGCACTTCTTAATATCACCGATGATATTTTTAAATTTATCGATGAAGGAAATATGGTTGTGCTAGTCTTATTGGATTATACAAAAGCATTTGACATGATAAATCACGAGCTTATGATAGCTATACTTCACTACATTGGGGTAGATGATGATGTATTGAAATTTTTTCAAAATTATTTTATGGGCAGGTCACAACAAGTTCAAGTTCTTAACAATATTTCGCATAGTTGCCAGATTTCTAGTGGTGTTCCGCAGGGATCAATTTTAGGCCCTACCTTGTATGCTATTTACACTTTTAATTTTCTCAGCTCTATTAGTCACTGTATCACTTTTATGCAGATGATACGCAACTTTATTTAAAATTTTCACCTAACAATGTACACATTGCTAATGCTCTTATTAATAACGATTTAAACAACTTAGTTTCTATTTCTAAAGATCACTGTCTCAAGATAAATCCTATTAAATCTTGCTTTTTAATCTTTGGTAAGAGGCATCTTAGGACAACACTGCAAAATCAATTAAATCTAACTGTAGATGGCAACAGAATAACCCCTGTGGAATCAGCTAGAAATCTGGGCTTAAATATCGACAATAACCTTCGTTTTAGTGTGCACGTCACGAAACTTATTCAAAAATCTTATTGCAATTTAAAAATACTTTATTCCGTCAAACATCTTTTAAATATTAATCTTAAAATTGTGTTATGTAACTCGTTGGTTCTTTCTCATTTTAACTTTTGTAGTTAAGTGTATGGTGACTGCTTGAGTTCTCTTGATAAAAATCGGATTCAACGCGTACAAAATTCCTGTCTACGCTTCATATATGGTGTAAGAAGGAGGGAGCATATTTCTCATAAGCTGGCGGACGCAAATTGGTTGAATATGGCAAACCGACGGATTCTACAAGCTTCTTGTTTGTATTTTAAAATCATAAACAATAAGACTCCATCTTATCTCTTTGAACGCCTAAGTTTTCGAACAGACGTGCACAATTTAAATTTAAGATTTAAAGGCCGGTTAACACCTCCATTGCACAAAAGTTCTCTCTTTGAGAGATCTTTCTCCTATAGTGTTGCACGGGAATTTAATACTAGGATATGCAGCATAGAAGCGGCTTCTCCGACTACCTTTAAGTTACGGCTTAGGCATCTATTGCAGCTACAACAACAATAACCACCATTTACCTAATTGTTTTTTTTTTCACAAATATATAAGATTTAAGTTCGAATTGGCAGTGCTATTTGTTTTTTATTTACCTGTATTTATTTATTTATTTTAAATATTTCTTCATAAGGTTCACATGGAAGAGCAGAACACACTTGTGTTGTTCTGATTGTGAACCTTTTGGTCCCCACTAACGAGTACCTGGAATAATTACTCTTTTTTTCTTTTGTTTTTGTAAATATCTCATTTTATTTTATAAGTATTTAATTTTTATAAGTATTGAATTTTTAGATTATGTTTACTTGTGTACTTGTTAGTAGCCAATAAATATATATTATTATTATTATTATATACTATTTCTAATTAAAATAGCAGTTAATAAAAAAAAATGAAAAAAAAACAAACGAAACCCATTTTAGAGGTATTCAACTGGAGAATCACCTATCTTACATCAATACACGTTAAAAATGTAGTAAAAATGTAAAGTTTAAAAAAATCTTTAACAGCCGCTTTTGGAAAAATCGAAAAAAAAATGAAAAATCACATGAGTAAACAATATAATTCCGGTTATGCAATTTTCTTCAAAAGCTTGCTTTCACATCTAGATAGTACACAAAAATTATGTATGAAGTTTCAACGCCATACCTCTTTTCGTTTTTGAAATATTATGTTCATACACAGACAGACAGACAGACAGACCAATGAAGAAAAACATGTGTTTTGGGTTCAGGGGACTGCAAAACGTGAACATCTTTTGAAAACTCAAATTCGAATTTTTGGGGTGAATCCAATACTTCCTTTATTGTAAAAGGAAGTAAAAAGGGTTTTCTTCAATGAGAAATACAGAATGTTTATAGAAAACAAAAAGCAAGCAAATACAGATATGAATGAAAACCATGTTTTTATTCATTTCTATAACTAAAATCGCAGACATGCTAGTGAGATAAATAGAAAGAGATATATTATACCTTTCATTACAATAAAATCAAAGATGATACGCTCGCGCCATGCGCGAGATTTGCGGCGATTTTATTTTTATTAATGTAACCGACTTACGGTGAAGTTAGACATTACAAAATTAGCGTAACCCGCAGAAATTATAACTAAACCCGGAGCCCGGAGATCTGGTGTTGAAACCCTGAGACTCCGGGTGAAACCCTGAGACTCCGGGTGAAATCCTGAGAGGTGGCCACCCTAGTCCCAAATCAAAGAATTTTACTTTTAACAAATATTTTTATTGGAAAAGCAAATACTTTTAACAAAGTTTTTTATTTCATAATAAAAAAACTTTGTTAAAAATACTTTGATTTGGGAAATAAACTTGAAAGAAAATGTGAGAAATCAAAGTTGGCCGCGGATTTTGAAATTTGGTATAGGGGCCTAGATGTTGATTCTAAACAACTTTTCTTTATAACTTTTTGTCGTATTTGCCACATAAAGGGTACTTTACCTTACAGAAAAACAGATTTTTTGAAAATTTCCAAAGCATACTTGATTTCTCAGAACTGAAATTATGTTGGAAATTCGCCTTTAACCAATCAAGGCTGAACCCCAAAAAATGAAAATTTAAATCGAGAATTTTTTTACCTTTCACAAGAGTCGCTTCACCTATCCGGGGACACACTGTATAAACGAGGTTTCGGGGATGTTTTCTTTCATTAGTAGTTTAATGAAAAAAATGTAGTATATTAGCTAACACTTTCTAATACCGTGAAATTAAATAGGTCATTTCCCGTAGAAACTATTATTAACCGATGTTAAAAAAACGTGACCAGATAGGTTGCTATCACCTGTTTTTCCATAGTTACTTTGAAAACAAAATAAAAGCAGGCTTCTTAACGAGGTTGTTTCAACACTTAACAAGTGCAACTCCTAATGTTACGTCTGTATAAGCCCTGCTGAGCGTGCTCAATTCTGAGAAATAAAGAAGTAACCATTCAGTTTTGTTTATTTACGTCAGCTTTCGCAGCTAACTTTCGGGTACTCGATCCGAACCGGTTGCAACGCATATTAAGCTTTAGAATAAACATTAAACAAGTACTCGGTAATGAATACAAAGTAAGGGATGCGGATGCTATAACGAAAAGTAACGAAAGTTGACATCACTATAGGATACTACGTACAAATCACATTAGCAAAAATGTAAAATTTCCATGACACTTTGAAAGATCGACAGAATGCAGTTACGCTTACCTTTTCTCTTTTTTACGAACCACAAGAAGTCTGTGATAATGCAAACTAACTGATTATCAAGTAAAACTCATACACAGAAGACGCACGTATGAACTTCGTGATAGCAAGATGGCACTGCAAAACCAGCACCCAACAAAGAAAACTCAAAACTGCAACGAGTACGAGACGAATGCAACGGTATCAGGCTATCACATCGAAGTGCAACATCACGTTTAAAATTCAACCATGATATAAATACAAGGGTATGCTCGAGACAGTGTTGCCAACACTGGGTAATTCTATTCCACTAAATGAGAGAACAAAATCCACCAGAATTCCACTAACTTTTTCCCCCTCCCGATTTTTTACTTTCTTTTACGATAAAGGAAGTATGTATTGGATTCACCCCAAAAATTCGAAATTGAGTTTTCAACGGATCTTCACGTTTTAGAGTACCCTGAACCCAAAAAACATGTTTGTTCATTGGTCTGTGTGGGTGTCTGTGAACAGAATATCTCAAAATAGAAGAGGTATGGCGTTGAGACTGCATATATAAGTTTTGTTTACTATGTAGATGCGACAGCTAGGTTTTGAAGAAAATCGCATAACCGGAAGTAGGTGTTTACTCTTGTGATTTTTCAGTTTTTTAAATTTTTTTCAAAAACGGCTTTTAACGATCTTTTTCAAACTTCACATTTTTAATATGTATTGAGGTGAGATAGGTGGTTTTTCCAGTTGAATACTTCTAAAATGAGTTTTTTTTTCAATTTTTTAATTAACTCCTATTTTAAATAGCACACCCGGTATATTATTACATTTTTTAATTCAGCCTAAAATTCTAGAGAAAATTTGTCTCTTCAACTAATGCTCTATTTTTTACTGCTTTTGTAGAATTTCTAATTTTTGACAAATGCTTAAAAATTAAAAATGAAATTTTTTACTAATTATAAGATCACTGTAAAAGGAAGTTGTGTGAGTGTATCACACCAGATTTTTTTTATAAACAATTTGAGAAAAATCCAGCTCGAATTTAAGCGCCTACCGGCAATCATCCTAACATAAAATACAGCATTTATAGTTCTGCCACTCGATAATGGAGGGCCTATCGATATGTTTTTTTATACAGTGCCTTTATATAGACAGTGGCGACAATACAACTATGCCACACCCCCGCCGCCATATTTATGCAAATTTCTAACTGGTGTTTATTTAAATCCGTGATCAGAGTCGACTGTGATACGTGTTTTACGTTTGGCAGTACTGAAAACATTTGAGATTTGCAGGTTAAGATTTGCGTCAGTTTGTGTTAAAACTGACGCAAAACCGAACCTGCTAACCTCGAATTTGACATAGACTGACAATACACTTCAGTACTGCCAAAAGTATAACACGAATCACAGGTGATTTAGCATAAACATGGCGGCTAAAACCACGTGATCTAGGCAGCCAATCAAAAATAGGACACCCCATTGTCGCCACTGTCTATATAAAGGCACTGTATTTTTTTAATTTGTCAAAACTTTTCAAATAAATCTGCTTATAATCAAAATATACTCACTTATAATACCATGAGTAGTCAAAGTTATGTCGACTATTTTTGCGGTGGTGTCACGAATGTCCATTGCGCTTGGTACGATTAGGACGAGTGCGCTAGCACGAGTCCTAATCTCAAGCGCAATGGACATGAGTAGTGAGACCACCGCAAAAATAATCTACTTAACTTTGACTAAGAATGGTATTCGAGGGACTAGTTAATGAACCAAACTACTTTTTCAAATTAGTTTTCAGTAAATCTAGCAACAAACTACTCAATTTCTATAGTAACAGAACACTAATATTGACTTTTTCTAATAAAAATCGCATTTGTTAAAAATAGTCACTTGAATACCTTCTAGGAAGATATATCCACTGATATTTTTTTGATTGGTCAAGAAACGTCAGAATTCTGGATTTTCATTGGTCACTTTTTGACAGATGACAGGTGAATTGAATAGTCATTTTTACTTTCTCGCATACGGTAGTATAGAGAAAGTATTGTAATCGTCAAAAAAATTGACTTCGAGATTTTGACGAATCTTGACGTTTTAGACCTCCTAGAGTCCGAAAAAACCATTTTCGAATTATGTCTGTGTGTGTGTATGTGTGTGTGTGTGTGCGTGTGTGTGTGTGTGTGTGTGTGAACATGATAACTTAAAAACGAAATAAGCTAGACCCTTGAAATTACGTACATAGTCATTATTCAAAATTTGTAGATTCCTGTCAAATTGTGAGCGAAATCGGTTAACCGGAAGTGGCACTTTACCTAAACAGGTAGCGGTACCTATTCAAGTAAAGTACCAGTTTGCTTCGAGATATGTGAACAACATTTGGTACATACATTTCTTATGTATAAAAACTACCAGATATTACATTTCAGCATGATCGGTTAACCGGAAGTAACATTTTACCTAAACAGGTAGCGGTATCCATTCAAGTAAAGTACCAGTTTGCTTCAAGGTATTTGCACGAAATTTTGCACATACATTTATTATTGAGAAAAACTCCCAGATATAAAATTTCAGTATGATAGGTTAACCTAAAGCGGCACTTTACCTAAACAGGTAGTGGTTACCTGAAAATGTAATTTTATCGCTGTATGTATATACATTGCAATAAACTTTTCAAATTTGCTAGAAAACAAGGCGAATGCGAGAAAGTCTAGGGGAGCACACTCCCGATTTTTAAATTTGTCCTGCATACGTATATTTATACTTGAAATTAAAAATCTCATTCCACCAGATTTTCCACTATACCACTAACTACCAAAATTCGCCACTAGATGGTGCTCTCAATCCACCAGATTTAGTGGAAATTCCACCAAGTTGGCAACACTGGCTCGAGAGATGGTAACCCACTGCGCACGTGAACCACATGACGTCACATTCGTAAGGTCTCGGGCATGATTATCATGGTCTCGGGTATATCAGGAGGGCTTCGGCATGTTGGACGATGGTTGCACGCATTGCACGTCGATAACCCTAACCTCATTTATACGGTTTCTCTCCTGTGTGGATTCTTGCATGTCCAACTAAATCGCGTTAGAACAACTATAAGGTTTTTCTCCTGTGTGCGGAAAAGAGTTATATCAATAAAACCGCGTATTATTCAGACGAAAAATAGCATTTATTACAATTGCGTACGATTTCCCTCCATTTCACCATTAACTTGACCCACTACAAATGCAAAATACGATTTTTTCGGGAGACTTTTAAAACATAACTTTCAAATTGCCACCTATTGATGACGTCGTCTGGTTCACGCTTTCTCATTGGTCGTTGAGAAAAGCTGCGCTCGAGCATACCCTTGTATTAATATCATGATCAACCATTACTGATTTGCCTTGCGCAGTGCGCATTTTCGTCCAAACAGCAGAATGCTGTGTTGCCAAGTATGGCAAAATCTCACCAGATCTGGTAACGCTAATTCCAATTTAATCTTATGATTTGATGAAAACTTTGGCAACAATATAAATCGCATTTTTATAATTTTTATTTTTGGTACTTCATTATAGTTTGTTTAACAGCATTTGATAATAAAGTTAATCTACTTACTATCGTCGTCAGTCTTCTACAATGCAGGGGCACCGACCACTCCTCTTTGGGAATGTCTTAATGCTTAAAAGATTTCACGGTTGTGAAAGCCAGATTGGGAAATATCGGTGAGATCGACTAGATTTATGTGGCTGTGGGAATCTGGTCTTGAACCAGAAGCTCTACCACTGAGTAACCTCCACTGTTTTACGCACCGGCCTACTAGTAAATGTATACAATTAGTTAAAGTTCACTTTTGTTGTTGGCATCTAGAATTTGTATTTATAACCTAACTCTTTTGAAAACTACGTCTTGTAATAGCTGAAACCTTTTTGTGGCGTTTTACGTTCTTTTAAAAAACGAATGCATATTCATATTTTAACATAGCATTGTAACATATAAGTTTTATAAATAAATGAAATTGCAGTTATCTGGTTTCACTCGTTTCGAAATTTTAGACTCGACTCCTACGTCGGCTCGTCCATAAACATCGATCTGGTACCGTAAAAATTGATTTACCAGACTTGTAACGTAAATAACTTATTACAGGTCAGTAGCCAGTTTTTAACCCATTAAGCGCATTTATTTAAAAAATTATACAAAACTATCAAAGCGCAGCTTTCCTTTTTAGAAGGAATAAACACTGCTGGCAGACTTTTATAATGTTATTAACAATAATTGCAAGTTATTATTAATGTAAAAAACAAGCAATGATTTATTAAAATGTATTTTCATCATTATCTTCGCTAGAAGTATAGCATGCTGCGCTACATTAATAATAATAAGTTGTATGTCTGAAGCACCTATATATTTTTCAGTCTTTTAGTCTGTAAAGATTACTGTTTCTATATGTCTTACATAATTATTGTTTTTGACCACACACTTATTGCATTTCCAGAGGATGACTTCCTGAAAAGGGAAAATCTGGAATTTATTCGAAAAATCGTTGGTTGCGCGATTTTATTGTTACGTGTGGTTTTTCTACATACATTTTATTTCATGTTGGAACCATCATCTATTTTATTGTCCCTCGATAGCAGACGTAATATGGTTTTTATAGCCCGAGGGCCTATGAAGTTGCCAAATAGCATATCAAACACCAACAATGTAGTATAGCAACACAAACAATCTGCACAGAAAGCATAGTACACCAAAAATTCACAACGATGACGCAGAGTCTGTAGCCAAACGTAGGGATGGGCGCGTGACGTGAAAACAATCGTGTCACGTCGTGAACGTGACTAACATTTGAAAATCGTGAACGTGAGTAAAAATCTTCAAGGCGTGATTCACGTTTCACGTTAATTTCACGTTATATATTTAGTAACAAATATGAAACGGCAGGGTGCCCCGGGTGAACTTATTATTCTAATAAAATTAAGGTTTTGTTTTGTATAGTCGCCTTAACGCTGAAAATGTTGATCCTTGTACGTAAATAGCTATTTGTACAATAAGTTGGGAAGAGTGATGTTTTTCCGTTTTAGACGTGAGATTTTTTTTTCGAGGCGTTAGCCGAGGTATTATTAGCATAGAAGCCAAGAATTTTGAAGGGTTCTACATTATGGATTCTATATTCAATGTTACAAGCTACAATTAATGTTAACAAGAATATAGAAACTAAGAATTATCCTAGATTGATAGCCTTCATTAAAAGGAAGTCAACCGGCCTTACTCCAAAGAAGTCTAGTGTCTTTACAAAATTGGAGGTAGAGAAATTTTTTAAGGAAGCGGATGATAACAAATATGTATTGAGGAAGGTAAAATTTACCACAAAATTTGGTGCTACATACTAAAACTTTCATCCATTTTTAGGTGGTGTTGCTTGTAGGAATTAGCGGATGGTTGCATCGAGAAGAGATAACATTTCTGCATATAAAATATGTGAAAGATATGAAATAATTTTTTCTGTTTGAAATTCCACACACACAGACAAATGTCAGAAAATAATTTGCTATACCACCTGGAAATTTTGACGGTATAGATTTATTAAAAATATTTAGAAAGTAGATACTATTCCCTGCGGCCTTCACGAATTGAAAACACAAGGTTTTTTATTGGCTACCGTAATGGCAGATGACAAGACAAGCTGTGGGGATAAACACCATTACTGCAATGCCACATAAAATTGCAGAGTTTTTAAAGCTACGAAATTCTTCGACGTATACTGGACATTGCTTCAGGAAGACTTCAGCAACACTACTTGCAGTCGCAGGGGCTGACATCACTCTTTTAAAGCGTCATGGAAATTGGAAATCTAGTAACGTCGCTGAATCGTACGTCAAAAACTCCATTGAAAATAAATTAAAAATAGCCTCCAAACATACTTAGTGAAAAATCTGATAATAATTCATCTAATTGGCTTTTTGGAAATTGTTCTAATTTTGTAGTTAACATATATAAAAAATAAAGAATCAATATTCTTTTTTGTCTTATTTTTTTATTCTAGTTTGGAAAAATTCAACTTTTCCGCATCCAATTGAGTATTGAAAAATCGAAGAATTCCTAACCGGATTTAACAAAATTCTTTTATCTACGACCACTACTAAAAGTAGGCCTTTTAGCGCTAGCTTGTTTCTCTAAAAGTGACGTTTTATAGTTTACCGTGGTTTAAGAAATCAGCTGTTTACTTTTAGCTCTAGTGCTAAAAGTGAAGTGAGGTTATAAAACTACAATTTCGAACTGAAAGTGAAGTTGTAAAGTTATTCTAGTTGCTTTTTGCGTTACAGGTAAAGTGTTTTTGAAATAATTAACGCGTTATGTAATGAATACACTCAGATGTGGAGTATTAATAATTACATTTCGCAACTGACCTTGACAGCACTGGCTTTGCAAACATTCGCCCGCACATGGCCTACTATTTATTATGACATAAATTAGAAGTGTCGTAGATGCAAACATTTGTTAAATCGATATTTATGGATTAATAACGGTAAAATTAAGGTCGTAGATAAAATATTGTATGCAACGCGTGCATAAACGTCGACTTTTAGCACTTGTTGCATAAATAGCTATTATCTACGACAGTGCATAAAATTGCGTTTTAGTTGGCAGTTTTAAGTTTGTAAAACGACTGTTTAATAACATGTTTTCATTAGTTTACGTCGTTAGTAGTAACGTGTTTAAAATATTTCATTAGGCGCGTTGTGAGTGGCAACGTGTTTTAAAATTTTTAAAACACCCAAAATTACGACCGGTTGCTGGTAATCCTAATTTACATTTAATTTTTTTAATATTTACTGTGTTTTCTAGATTCTATCGTAGATAAAATATTGTACGATACACATGCGTAAAGCATATTTAGCCACTCGCGGGGCTTAAAACGCTCGCTCGCTCGCTCACTCGCCCTTTAACTCTACCCCACTCGTGCCTAAAGAGTAGCTTTACGCACTTGTATCGTAAATTACTATTAAACCTACGAAATAAAAGTGTTACCTAGCAACATATACCTTCTGTACTCATACCAATAAAGGAAACGTCAATTCCAATTACAGCTTTTAGTATTAAAAGTCTTTGAAGACAGCTGCAAGAAATTTATTTGCGATAAATCAGTATTTATCCCTTGTCGTAAGTTATTGTAGTCAATTTTCATTTTTTTCTTTGTATGTCAACTATTCTGATTGCAACATATCACGTAAATTATGTCACATGCAAAACATATTTTTAATTCTGTTTAGGGTATTTTCATTGGTTTTCAATTGGAACATTCGGTTCTATCTGAATTTAAATTTGGAAATAAAAGCTGCGTGTCACGTCGTGAGTGGCGTGTCACGCCGTGAACGTGAGCGTGAACGTGAATGTTTAAAGCAAGCGTGAAACGTGCATGACGTGAGCGAAAACTCACTCAGGAGCCCATCTTTAAGTCAAAGTACCGAATCCTTGAATGTTGTTCATTTGGAGAACCAACATAAAATGGAACGTAGGCATGTACCACGTGCATAATCACGATTACAGCCCATAATACATAAATAACTATTGTGAAAAACTCCTCTTAATTCATTTAGTATGGTTGGATTTACCTTAGTTTTAATCTATTTTTTTTTCTTTTCGAAACTGTATCTAAAATAGGCTGCATTTGAACATGTTGGTGCACTTTTTAAGCGACCATTTCCTACATTCCTTTTTATCCAATCGAATGCCACGATTTTTTAAAATTCAGCCAATTATGTGTTTTTATAGTGACAATATCCATCAACTGTCAAGTGTTGGTTTTCGTTTAATAACAATGTTTGGATCAGTATTCTAGAAACCAATCAATAATTACGGTAAAAATATTATTACGTCCTTCTTGCACATCTCTCTGTTACTATGGAAACGTTTTGTTTTTCATTCCTGGAATTTCTCCAGTCAAAAATTATTCGACCTTACATTTTTCTCTTTTTGTAAAATTTTATTGTTTAATAAAAATTACGTAAAAAATTATGCGAACATATTACTTTTAAGTAAATAATAAAAAATCTAGAGTAGTAATTAACATTTTATCCTATATTTTTCGTTTATTAATCTTTCAAGTCTTCACCTAAAAAGATTTGAATTTTAAAATTAAGTGTTGGTATGTGAAATTTCTAAAAATATTTAAAAAATGTAAAAATTAAATTTAAAGAAAAATAGGTGTTTTCGAGCATTGAGATTGTTCAGTTAGCAAAAACTAACACATTCTTAAAAAATCTCATTAAAATCTTACTTAATTTTCGAAAAATAGCACTTTTTGGATTTTGACAATTTCGAAAAACTCCATTTTCTAAATAAGTACAAATAACTTGGTATATACTGAGATGGTCTTAAGCCCTGAATCGCACATCTAGAGCATAGCTAATTAATGAATAGGTCATAAAGCTCAGAATGAGAGATAGAATTTAATGGCAACAAATAAAATAAAATCAAACTTGAATTAGCAATCAAATTGGCAAAGCAGTGCCTGTAATAAGTGTTAAATTCGTAACATAAAAGGAAAGGCAGAGTTCTAAACCTAATAGGAATGGGACCACAATATTTAATTAGTTTAGAATATTAAAAAGGGATGGTAAAATGCAAAAGCAAATCCATGTATTAGTAATTCGATTATGAAAAGAATGGTCACATGCTTGTCGAGGTAAATTGCAAGTCAGAAATCGTTGTATAAATTTCTCTTTGAGCATATTCTTGAAAGGTATAAAAATGCAGAAGGTAAAACAGAGTGCAAAGAGCACACAGGAATAAATCTGAAGGCAAATAAAGGGAAGAAATTGAATAATTAACATGCAAGATTATTTGAAAAATCTTAACATTAATTTGATGTAGGAGTGGAAAAATGAAATGGACTTTTAGTTGAACTCTGAAGTGTTTCTTGTGGAAGTTCACGAAAGGAAGAACTGATCAGTGAGAACATTGTGAAAAAGGATTGTTAATAAATGCGGGACACAGTGATGTGAAAGACAAAATTAACAAAAATTAATGGAACAATTTAGTATATAAGCAAAAGTTTGTAAAAATATTAGATTTAAGGTGTTTAATTGTTAGAAGTAAGTTATTTGACTGATTTTATATTGATATGCAATTGTTTTTAACAATTCGGAGAGACAATTGAATAAAATTTGCTGGTGTCAGCTTAAAAATTGGCTGGTGTTTAATTTAAAATTTAGTACCTTTTGCATACAGCTACAGCCTTAAAATTTCACCAGAGTGCTATTTACGTGGTCGTGTTCATGCACAAATGAAGGCAAGAAAATCCAACGCCTAAAGTTAATTGTCAACGTTCGGCACCGATCCTGTGGCAGAGCTCCGAGACACCATCTCGACCCATTTGAGGACATCCCGGACCGGTTTTGCAGTTCCAGCGATAGCAGGCGAGCCCTACGAGGACCACATCAACACCGCACATCCGGCATCCGACTCCAAGAGAAGATCTGGGCGCATTCTTGCTGCGGCCGAGGTTCGGACGGGCATGCAAAGAAGGTTTCGCAGGTTAGTGGTGAAGCCAATATAAATTATACCAATGTGTACCTGCTGAGAAGCTGCTTAAACGTCGCTGTATAACAGAGCCCAGGCGAATTATTTCCTTGTAAAAATTGAAATTGAAAAATCCAAGTGCAGAAGTGAGGTTAGGATCCTTCCTTGGCTTGGGCCTAAAACAATCAAGGCGCGGTTGTTGCCTGAAAGAAACAAAAGATAGCTACTGGCGCTACTAGAAAGCGGGAAATGATGAATTTACCTGTGAGATTTACTCATTGAGTTGTATTTAATTAACTGAAAACCAAAACGACAAACACTTGATGACTTTCATAAACGTAATTTTATTTAGATCTGATGTAGCATTTTAGCGGGTATCTGAACAACGTACATGGGCGTACGATAGAATTTTTCAAAAAAGGAATTGGGGACCCACACCTTGTGTTAAGATCTCTGCTTACCTGAGCTAGCCAACATTAATTTAATTTACAATTAGATTCTATCTAAAAGTAGGGGCATACGAGCATCAATTCAAGTCAAACATAAAGTAACTCTCGGCTCGAATGCAATGGCGTTCCCATTGGAATACCCATAGGCAAACACAATATCTGTATACTCCTCAGTTGTAAATAAATGCATTTCTTATTTAGCACTTTCACACTAAGTGTCAAATGAATAATCAAAATTACACAAATAATAATTATTGTTATATCAACCGTTATTTTTATTTATCAGCCTACTTTTAATTAAAATATATATTTTTTAAAATGCTTGTAACTTCTAAACAAAAACGAATCAGACCCACGTTCATTTAAGAAAAAATGTTTGGAATCAACCCAGCTATTATCTGCCAAAGTTTGTCATAGAGCTCGTAAAACACCCTGTATACTAGGGGTTAAATAGGTTCTTAGACAAGCACAAATTATTGTCGTAAAAAGTTAAAAAAAATCAAAAATAAAAAACTTTTCCATGTTATGCCGACTTTTTGGAGGTCACTATACAGGGTGTAGAAATGCTTTACGCACTAGGGTAAGTTGGGGCAATAGTGAATGTGGGGCTATGGTGAACGTTCCTTATTATTTTCTTCTGGGTGAAATTTTGATATTTTTACATTTAGAATATGTAAGCTTGTTGGGTTGCCTATGTTTATACGACGTACGATCGCGAAGCTCGTTTGAACAACAGAACCACACTGTTTGTAAGCGTGCCGTGGTGGAAAGGTGCCGTGGTGGAAAGGTGCCGCAGCGAGATAAAACGCAAATTGAAATTAATAGTGTAAATTTGTATCTACAAAATCCAGGTATGAACTCATCGGTGTTTTTATGCTTAGTAGATGTAAGCTCTTTAGTTTTACTGGAGAAATCTTAATTGAAGTAACATAACCTATTTTTGTAAATACGTTTACAATTGCCCCGTAAAAATGCAGAGCAGGGGCATTTGTGAACCTTTGCGATGGGGCAAATGTAAACCTACAGTTGGTTGCAGATATGGTACGAATTTATGAAAAAAAAAATCTACAAAAGAAGTATTCTGAGGAAGATCTAGCTAATGCCCTTCAGCAAATTAGGCAGAAGACATATCAATTGTTGATTCTACTGATATCGTACTGATTTTGCCTGAACCAGCAGTCCATCGTGGCAACTTTACATTCCCTATAAGTTTTGATAGTACTAGTTATGTTATTTCATAATAATAAGTGATTTTTACCTAGCCTATTACATATTAGGCCTTAAGTCTTTTGTGTTCTTTTTTTACCTGTAATATTGGAAGTTTCAATAAATATTTTCATCATACCTTGTGTGTAGAATAATATATTGTTCATAAACTTGAATTATTTAATATATACCTGTTGCAGGGTGAACTTCGTGCAAAGCACATTTTCCGTAAATATTTTCAAAAGTTGATTGCAAGGAAACGCTTCACCAGATTTAAAAAGCAATGAACATTCCTTAGTAAAATTTTACATAGAATTCACATTTGCCCCTGTTTTATTTCTATGTGCAACAGTTCAGGCACACACCACAATGTTCACATTTTCCCCAAGTTGGGGTAAATGTAAATTTGGTTGCAAGACTTTTTTAAAAATTAAACTTTTGGTATTTTCAGATTATTCAAAATTTTCATACTTTCAGGTATGAAAGACAACATATCTAGGTACCTGCAACCATACCTGGAATTAAAATTGCACTATTTTTAGATATGCTATAAGCTCTCAAAGTTGATCTATTCAAAAATACGTTCACAATTGCCCCAACCTACCCTATAGGGTTTTCAATGGTAATTTTTTCATATGACAATATTTGCTTCCCTAATTATTTTAGATCAAACTTGTAAATAGGTTTTTTGTAGAGCAAACAATTCTGCAGCCATTTATGCCATCACTTTTGTCATTTTACGTCAGAAAACCTAATAATTATTATCATCATTATAATGAAAGAAACTAGAATTATATTTTTTTCAAAAATCAGTACAAATTGTGAAGTGGTGGTATGCTGGAAGTACATCAGGTGCAATAAGTGCCATGGTTGCCGCTACATTTGACAGATGCAAACAAATAAACAGCAAACTAATTTGTTGATGCTTTGAGATGCTTTAATAATTTGTCTAAAAATGGTAATTTTATTTCTTTAAATTTTCGGTTTTCCGAAATGTAAAATGACAAATGCTGGCATAAATGAATACAGAATTTTGTTCTCTACAAAAAACTTCCATACAAGTTTGCTCTTAAATAATTAGGGAAGCAAATCTTATATTATAAGAGCCGATGCCGGCCGTCCAGACCGTAAACAAATGGCGCGCGCACACGCAGCATGAACGGCCTGCATACTAGCAAGTGGCGCGAGCGCGCATAAATGGCGAGACCGCATTTGTATTGTTAACGCTGGCAAGGCCGGACGTCGGCTGGCCACCAGCCTAAGCAAGCAATTTTATTGTTAACCGTTGCGTTACGCTGGCAGGGCCAGACGTAGGCTGGCCACGCGTTCTAGCCTTATATTATAAGAGCCGATGCCGCCGGCCGTCCAGACCGTAAGCACAAGTGGCGCCGGCACACGCAGCATGAAGGGCCTGCATACTACTACCACACGCGCGCTTGCTATATCGGTTTCTATAAGCGCAGGTTTCTGTAAGCGCACATGCCGACCGTAAGCACGTGGCGCCGCCACAAGCAGCCAGACGTAGGCTGGCTACGCGCGTTCTAGTATTTTCATATGAAAAAATTACCATTGAAATCCCTATGGTGCGTAAAGCATTTCTACACCCTGTACATCATCCATTTATGACGTAAAACAAAAATATGTTCTCTCTTTTCTAGTATGATCATTATCAAAAATTCATTACTATGTTAATCTATTTTCAATATATTACTTTCTGATAGACATATTTTCCTTTTTCATTCATATTCCCTTTAAATTCCATATTATAAACGTTGAGATTCAAACAAATAATGAAAAAATATTCTTTATCTATTATGATTTATAAACTTTGAGTTTGGAACCATTATAACGAAAAAATATACTTAGATAATTAGGAGCACAAGTTTGACCTTTTAGGAACTTTTACACTCTATTCCATTATAATAATTATACTTAACAATATGAATCACATAAATAATTTTGATTTTAAAGAGACTGATCTATTTGCGAACTTGTCAATGATTTCCAGCTTTGGAGTAGATCACACCCCGCATTCAAAATTAAAAAGCATTCTAACCTTTCTTGCGATAAAGAAGTTCTTGGCCTATTTTTGATTATTTTCACTTTAGAAAATACGCGTTCACAGGCCACTTGGGTGCATGATAATGGCAGTAAGTACCTATTTGTAGGCTAAGTACAAATTGCTATATTTAATGGCGTGCAAATTATATTTGTGTAAAATTTTAAAGCAACAATTCATACAACCCGCACAATCACCCTTTGTGCCCTCACCAATACAAATATTTAATTCAAAACTTGGATCTTCTTCAGTGTAATTTTTGTTGTCATCATTATTAGTGTGGTGATCAGGGGTCGTGATTGGTTCAGTCACAGTCACCATAGGCTAGGATTGTCCTTTCCAAAGTGATTTGGCCTACCCGGCATTTGCCCAGTTGCCCGGTGGGCCAGTCCGACACTGGGTGCTAACGCAATTTGCAAGATTTAAAAAAAAACGTAGATAATGACTAAATCTGAATTCAATCAGCTACATCATTGCATACAGCAAACACGCGTGGACATGTTTAAAACCCCAAAATAAATTAAAACTGTTAGGTATAAATATGGTTGAAAATGCTTCCTTGAGGAGAACTTCTTATTATTAGTTACATCTCATAAGGAGTATTTCGTATTATTGTTTACTAAAAACATTCAAGGTGCACTCGGCATAACATCTTCTCGCCTCCAAACTACTTCTGTACGCCCGTCCGTACATTAAATGCATATCTGCCAATTCCCGAAGCAAATACATCGAACAAGACAAAATCAAAATTATAGGGGGAAAACAGAATTACAGAAAATAATAACAAGAATGACAACGTATAGTAAGGAGCAAGAAGAACATAATGGAATAGTTATTTTCATAACAAACGTCGAAAGCAGCAAATATCGTGCGAGTGTTGATTAGACAAACGAGGGTGTAGCATAGCGAAGCCTGAGTGGATCTAAAATGAGCACAGATATTTGCACTTTCGAGCGAGTTATAAACACTATTCTTTAGATAACCACACAAACCATAGCAATGAATAAAGCAAAAGCGTCTGGATTATTTGAGTCACTTTGTGGCGTGACGATATGGCTAGTACGATATAATATCGTGCTAGTGTATGAAATTGTCTACTTTATGTAGTAGGCTGCTGTCGCGATGTTACTTTCATATGTGGTAGTCTAAAAAAGTAATTTAGACACAAACTAATTCTACTTTTGTTTTCTATTAAGCCGTCATACTTCAACTTTAAATGATTATAACGCCTGAGGAAAGTGCGCGTGGCCATATGTGTATATAACATTTATTATTTATTTTGCGATGAGAATACGTCCACAAATTTTTATCCAATCGTTTGGTACCATCCTGTATAAATAATAGAAATACAGATAAACTAAGTAATTATATTTACCACGGTGAATTTTTTAAGATTTTGCCAATAAGTGTCTCTAGTGTATGTGTACTCCTTGTTAACCGGCATTGATGTTCTTCCACTCTTTCATTATATAGTCTTTCATGGGCTCGTCTGAGAAAGCACCAAACAAGATTGCCTTTGCGTTTTGTACATCTTTTAAAAATTGTAACTTCCCTTCCTTCTTGTATGACATCATATGCAATTTTTAACTCGAAGATAAATTCGTCTATTTGACGTATAATTGACAGAACAAAACAAAAATAAAACTTAACTCGCCTGTAACTTTTTTTTCATAGGTGTAACTATTTTCGACAAGCATTAATTTTTTTGTACTTGTAAACTTGTACCTACAGGTACCTGTAATTGTGAAATTGTGATTTTGTATCTTGTAACTTTCGTGAAACGAGCCCCTCAGGAGGCAATTTTTATTAACTGCCGGCATGAGCCAATAATTTTTACCTCCCACATTTGTGTGACCCAAGCAGTCGGTGTCTAAGGTACCTGGTACTCTGCATGCCTAGACCTTGTCCATTAACAAACAAACAAACAAACATTTGTGTTTATGTCACCATGGATACCATACCAAAGCTTTACAACGTTATGTTGATTTGGAGATTAGAGAAAATGTCACTGCAGAAATCTAGTCACTATAATGATTTCCCAAAGCAAAATTTTTAAAATTTCGCACTAAAAAGAACATGCTTCCGAAGAAAAAATTATATATATTCACTGGAGCAAAGGGTCATTTCCTCCCTTGTGTATTTAATACGCTCCGCTACGTGTCAGGTATTAAATTCACACACGGGAAGAAATGAATACCTTTGTTCCCTAGATATATAAATAGCTATTAACATGCTACGACGTAACATAAGAGACATTAACGCAGAGCTGTCACATAAAGAAAATATAAATAATATCTGTGATTTAATTATATTGGATTTAAATATTTTTCCCATCAGTGATTTTGATTTGTTATTTCAATCTTTTTAGGAAGTATCTCCAATTTTCTTTAAAGAAAAGTGGTTTAAATATTTAAAAAATATTTTTTAATGATCTAACTCTTTCCTAAATATGTAAATACTTAAAAATCAATTAAATCACTTAAAAAGATTTAAATACAAAACCACGATTAAACTCCTGTTTGGCTAAAAAACAATTTTACTGCAAGAATTTAAGCTAAAAGATGGCTCGCTCCTTTGAAAATACAACTTTAAGACTTCAAGAAAGTAAAGTAAAAACAAACGCTGCGAGGGAATTTATAAATACTGAAATACATAATAAATTAAAGGCAAAAATTGATAAAAGTGAATTCAAGGATCTTTTTTAGTTGGTTGCAGTGATCGAAATTTTTGGATATATCAAACCTCAAATTGTTGCTCTAAATTACTTTCAATTACAGGTGCTAGACCCATTCAATGATGTAAAAATAATACAAAGATATAGCTTAGGGATGTTGAACCCGGTCTAAAATCAAACCCGGGTACCCAAAAACAGTACCCAGGTACTCTCGAGTACCCGAAATATATATAACAACAATGTTAGCGTACATCTGAACATCTGGCCGCTACAATTTCTTTCAATTTGCACTCTACTTTAAGATGGAAAACACTAACTATACATATCCTTTTTTTATAATTATTGCCTATTATGTAATAAAAAAAAAAGAAAGAAGTTGGTAGCAACATCATTATCAACATCGCACAGACGATGTTTATGTTTAATGGACAAGGTCTAGGCATGCAAAGTACCAGGTACCTTAGACACCAACTGCTGTGGTCATGTGGTCAAAGTTCTACTTAGAATTTTGCCAAGACTATGGAGTTTCAAGGGATCTTTTACATGCTACACATCGTAGTAACATGGGACCCACGGCTTTACATCACTTCCGAATGTTGGCATTCTGTAGACTTTCATCTAGATTTTTTTAATTTTTAAAAATCTTACCAGGACTGGGGATTGAACTCACGACCTTAGATCACCAGTCAGAATGCTTAACCACTGTCCTGAAAATATACCCGGGTTGTCTATTACCCGGGTATTCGCCGACATCCCTAGTTTAGCTTATTAAAAAAAGATACTTTTATTATACAGTTATACATTACAATCTTCTGCCCCTATGGAAAGAATGTTTTCCTACGCAACTTTTATAAATTGACCTCGTTGACATGCTATGACTGGTGGAAATTTCAAAAACCTTGTTTTATTAAAAACTCTAAATATACATCAAAGATTTATTTGATTTTATTTTAACTTTAAAAAGTAAGTCTGTAATTTTTGTTTTATTTTATACAGTGTGTCCAAGATAAGGAGGGCCAGTATGGCGATCTCATTAATAGTAAGACATATAAAGACCCTTGGTATGATTTTTCATTTTTGAATTATCTCAAAATTCTATTTTTTCTGGCGTCAACATTAAAGTTAGAGCAAAACTGACAAAACTTCTTTATAGCAACTTTTAATGCACTAAAAGATTACGTTATACATTTTTTTATCCGACGTTTTTTCTGCGAGAAACCATCATCAATTTAATTTTTTTTTAAATATGGTGCTTATTATCCGATGTCAAATTTTAAAAGCCCTTTTTATTATGAATTCAACAATGTACCACACATTATGGTTTAATTACGTGTATAGTCCTTTTTGACCATCATCAAGACATTTTGGATACGGATCTGTGTCCTAAAGCATTTTATATGTTGTTTCATCTTTGTCATTTAAATAAATGAGTAATGAACCTCACTGGATGTTTTTTATTTCTAATTTTAATTGTTTAGAAGTAATAAAAATAATCAATAAATTAATTACTTACTGTTGAAAATCATTTGTATTACAAGACGAAACGTGATACACCGCCAAGAATTGTTGGCACACATCACATCTAAAAGCTATAATAACTAAAATAAAAATCTAATTCGGAGTTGCATCTAGTCGTACTAAACATTTGCATAGAATTTTTCTATTGATCACATTTCTAAAACTCGCATCATAAGCAAGCACTTACATGAATCAAATGTTAAACTGGAGCACCAGGCAACCAGAAAAATGCTCGGTAGGCCCCACTAAAAATCCAAAATTGCCACTGCAACGAAGCTTTCCTTATATTCCTTTATTTCACATTATTTAATAAACTGATCTTCGTATTTGCAAACGCAAAACTAAAGTATTGTGGAATTAAAAATTATGTACAGAAATGGGGATCTATTAAGTAAGCAGAAGTTCTGTTTCTAAAACGTGTGTCTATTAAGAGGAAATGTAATAATCATGGTTTAATTTCAATTACCGATATTTTTAACATATTACGGAGCACGGACAATTTGCTCTAACGTCAATTTAAATTTTTGTTACGCTTTAAGTTTGGTACGTATTAGCATTTGGAACTTAATGTGAACTACAAACTAGAAAATAATTAGTTTTAGATTTCTCAATCCACAAGAAATTTGAACAGGTAGGAGTGTTTTTACAGAACGCTAATTTTATTATTCTTCCCCTGAAGGTTTGCAAATAAGCACCCATCTTACAATCCACAGGCCACCTCCACGACGTGATATTTTTTTATTAAAAAAACTTGTTTTGCAAGTTTTCTGTGAATTCTAAGATGTGTTGCCTGGTGCTGATTAAATGGGGGGCATGTATATGTTATAAAAGAAAATGTATTTGCTTAATGCAATTCCTTTGAAAAAATATGTATTCATTTTACCTAAGCATATAACAAAAATATATCACAGATGGGCATCTGTTAAAATAAATTACACTGATGTGTGGCCCCAAAAGGAGTTTGCTCGGTAGGCCCTTTTAGCCCCAGTCCAACAACGTAAACAGATACTAGTACTGTTTTTCTTACCAGAATTATATGGAATTTATAAATTCAGTAACAGTTTTCATATCTTTTAAATTTGTTACAGTCATACATAAAGCCATTGAATTACAGCATTAGCTGTTGCTATTGTTGGTAGGAAACATGAAACCTGCAGGCCGAGTGTTATTAGTATTGAAGCAAATAGTTTTCTAATGAATGCTTGTTGCATAGTCTTAGTATTATAAACTATTCATACTACCAACTAAGTTTACATTAACATTATTAAATTCCGTAACTATTACTTTGCCTTCAATAAATCCTACTCTGCTTCTTTTGAAAGGGTTTAAGTACATACTTTTTATTCTAGCAGTGAAGAACAATTTCCTTTCGCACATCACAAGTTCTACTAGACAATAGATTGATGTATTTACCAAAAACATTAAATATGAGTGTACTAAGCTGTATTTAAACAGCAGTTTGTACATGTCATACAACAATTTGGTAAAAAAGCAAAGTATTTTAAAATCATATTCATCAGATAACCGTTTAATTCTATGCTTAAACCAATCATTCTTCAAATGTAACCTAAGTAGCCCTAAATCGAACCTTTAATGCAGCGCCCCAGTAACCCTAGTTACAAAACTATAAAATAGTACCAGTGGAAAGTTCTGGCAAGGTCCTTGACTTTTTATACGAAACTATTTGCAAGCCCTCGTATAAATGGGTCACGGGGTTCAATAACTGCATATTCCCACCTTCACCTAAAACAAAAAGCTCAATTAGAACCCAAACTAGGCGATGCAATTCGACGAGCAGATGCACCGAACCATCAGCGGCGCCCCTGCGGCCAAAAAATCTCAGAAAAGCCAGATTTACTTTTCTATTTGCCATTCTAACGCGGATTCGCAAACAATGGAGTAGCTCAAACACACCGAAAGTAGTTCAGTTGCGCCGTCCTATTTATTTGTTGCACTCGCATTTGCAATCGACTGATTTTTTATAACCTTTGAATAACCTTTTTGCCTATTTATCTGAGATCGTTAAGACTGTTTTAGTGCATCTACCCCCTCAATTAACTCGCGCGAGCATGACCGCAATCTGCAGAACGTGTCTCGAAGAGATCAGCGAGGACTCGGTCACTTTTTACCTGAACTCCACCGACTCCAAACCAGCGACAATAACTGTCCGATGCAAGTTGGCTCACTGTGTCCCTGAAATGGTGAGTAGAAATTGCAGGGATTAGCCTCAAATTATGGTCATTTTTATTCAGGACTTGGACGTTGTGCCCAACGCAGCTATATGCGACAGCTGCGTGGAGCGCCTGAAGCTGGCCCACGAATTTAAAAATAAGTGCCTAGAGACGGAGGGGCGGATCCAGAGCTACATCGAGCAAATGGGGTACGTGTTGACCTGCATCGACCTGAGGGACATCGTGGAACAAAGCAAATTTTTTGAAGTAGGCTCATCGTTTATGGGGCCTGCAACAAGCTCCCTCTTTTTTAGTAATAAAAATTCTAGTCAGAAAGTTGAGCCGACTATTTACGACAGTAATAGAAACCCCATTAGCACACCCTTGTTTGATGACAAGCCAGAGGAGCCAAAGGAGAAAAGTCTGGATATCAAAAACCTGCAATGTGATACGCAGAATTTTTTTGCTGTACCCAAAATTGCCCAGTTGCTTGCTAGCAATGAAAACTCGTTCAAATGTCGCCAGTGCGCCTACACAACTTCCAGCGACCTCGACCTGAGGAGCCACGAGAACAACCATTCAAGCCTAAAACTGCACAAATGCAGCGAGTGCGATTATAGTGCCCCCAAGCGGCAGACTCTCATAATACACATGCGGAAACATAATAGAGGAAAGCTGTACAACTGCAACGATTGCGGCTACGGGACCCCTTATAGAAACACGTTCGTGCAACATGTAAAATCGCATGTAGGAGAGAGACCCTATAACGACTTCAGCTTGGCATGCAGCGGCGCTCTAGGTAAACATATCAGGACGCATGCCGACGAAAAATTGTATAAATGTGGCCTATGCAGTTATAGGGGAAGACTGAAATTTGACTTAAAAGCGCATATGCTGTTGCACATTGGTGAAAAGCCCTACAAATGCCTACTTTGTGATTACGCCTCGTCACATAAGACTAATCTGAGTTACCACATGAGAATTCATACCGGAGAGAAGCTCTACAGGTGCAAGCTATGCGAGTACACGTCCTCGCATAGGCGAAATCTGCAGAATCATATGAGGATGCATACTGAAGGGAAGTCCTTCAAGTGCGCCTGCAGTTGTAAATCCCCAACGACGTGTGCAAAGATTCATCTAGGGGAGAAACTCAAGCAATTTTCGTGCTCATTCTGCAATTATAGCTGTTCGACCAAAATAAATCTTATTAAACATGTGACGGTGCACTCTGGGGAAAAACTCTTGCAATGCTTCAATTGCGAATACACTACGAAAACTAAAACCGATTTGGAGCAGCATTTAAAAATACATGCTGGCGAAAAACCTTACATATGTATCACCTGTCAAATGACTTTTGACAGCGTGGAAAGCCTAACGCAACATATGAAACATCACATGCCCGATTCAGATAGAACTCCGTCTGCCAGTGACTCCACTAATACGCTAAGTACAGACTGTGCGGCTTCCGATGCGTCGCTACGAGTTGGCTGTGAAAACGAAATGATGATTTAACGCACATGAGATTTTTGAGAGTTTGAAATTTTTACTCGTTTTGCTAATGTAATATTGCTGCTTCTGAACCTACAAAGATGACGGTAGGTGAACGCGCTGTTGCGCTTAATACAGCTTTAAGTATCATGAGACTAAATTTGTATGCGATGTACGATGCTGCTCTTCCTTACGAGGGTCACATGTTTTGACATTTTTTATATATATGGACACTGCTATTTTAAGTAACGTGAATGTAATATAAAGATATATGTATACTATTGCCAGTAATATGTTTGTTAGCAGTTTATTTGCATATATTGTTTTTAAGCTATATACATTGTATAGATTTTATGTAGCCAAAGTTTAATAAATATATATATTGAAAGGAAGGTTGGAGCTTATGGTTATTATATTTCGTATTTTAACATTTTGGGTTTTGCTAAAATTATAACTACTAACATCTTCCTTTTTTTACAAACATTATTTATATTCCTAGTCATGCAAATACTTACGCATTTTTGAAATTCTTCCAGATCTAGTTTCAACTGGCTTAATATATATTGCTGGCTGAAGTATTTAGTGTATCATTTGAATGAGTATTATTATTATAACCATAATATCTTCTTCATTATTTAAGTCTTGTTTTGAAGTAGGTAGAATATTTTCACGTGTTATGGTATAAACTGGTCGTTATGAGACTTGTTTGAAAAAAAAAGCTCACCTTAATTACGCTTCCACAGGCTGTTGTCCGGCTAAAAACTCAGTGGGAGGCGGGTTTGTTTTGACACGACACAGTTTAGAGCGAGTTGATGTCACGAGGGATGTTCATTACGACAAATAAAATTGGAAAAACAAACGAGCATCACGGTAATTGTTGATTAGTACTCAATCTAACTTGTACTTGGCCAAAATCCGAAATCCAAATGCCATTACTTCGCTTCGGTATCCATAGGAGACATTCTACAGCTGCAGAAAGTTTCATCTACCTTTGGTGATCTCGTAATTGCCTGGGCACTGTACAATAAGCGACACAAGACAATACATAAAATATATGTATCTAACGCAAATAAAAATCACAAAATAGTTTAAATGAATAAGATCTATTGGATCTGAATATTCACACAATGATTAACATAAACAGTAATATATCGTAGTTAGGGGTTAGTAAACATTTGGTCATGAACAATTATTTGGATCATAACAATAAAGCAAGTTGCCTTCTGTGTTAAAGGTCCACAGCGGCAAACATAAAATCTAGGCGTTTCATTTAGGTGATGCTGCTAAAATAGGTAACGTTTGCCTAAACTTGAAGCACGCGACACAGTTCTCACAACAAATGACGTAGTAGATCAATGTCAATTTGGACGTTTCACTGTAGGTATAATTACCATAAAAAGAAATACTTTTACAATACCTGGCAATAACATCCAGCAATGCAGTGTTGATTACGACAGGTGGAATACCTCACCATGAAGCTGGTTTTGTCTGCTGGCGAAAGATGGGATCAAAAGGGGATGGCCTCCAAATTCATAAGGGCTGATGCGTAAAAGAATCCTTGCTGTGCAAGTCTTGGAAATGGGACGCTTCGACGGTTCAACGCTGACCCACCCTGTATATTTGCTCGGGGACAACTCTCACAACAAATCCGCTCAGAATAGCGTATTATTTGCACACAAATGCACTGTTTCGACGAGAGTGATGAGCGATTAACTACGCAGCCCCCGAGTATAAAAGTTCACCCCCTCAACAAGGGTTTTGACAGACACCAACTGCTTATTTTGGTGTATTAACAACGTCAGGTCGAGAATGGATCTCCGACGCACGCCAAAAGCGCGGTTGTAAACGGAAGGGGGCGCAAAACGGTTCTTATTTTTCTCTCTCTAACTCATACAGGAAAACCGGGTTACGCCAAGTTGCGCAACCATCGTACGTGACTTTAATCAAGTAGACAATTGAATCATCAGCGTCGAAAACGCCCACGCAAGTCGTGCTTTCCGAAGGAAACTAAAGACTGAATCCTTCTACTGACGGTTCTTGTAGTGATTCCTACGAATCGACTTGGAAGCAAATGGTTTAGTACTGTAATTCGCAAGGGGTCTGCGATACTCAACAGGTGGCGGTACTTGTCGCAATTTAACTCTGACGTCGCCAAGTATTTCAAAATGGGGCGAGAAAGCGCGGAAATTCGAAGGTGTCGGTACGGGAAGATACGAGACGTCACAACAAGTCCTAAAAACCACGGTTGCCCTAACACATGTTTATGTTGGTTAACATGAAATTCTTTGTTTGGTGTGCTCTGAATATGTTGTACCTTATTCTTTTTTCATTTTAATAACGTATGATCTCTGCTTTACACTTTCTAATAATATCTGAGCTGGTTCCATTTGATAATGATTATCATTTAATTTTGCCAGCTTTGAAAAGTAGTTATATGATTTTTATTCTTTAAATCATAATTTTTATATTCAATTTTTTTGTTAATTTTGTTTTAATGTGTTCATATGTAAGTATTATACTTATTTGATTGAAATGCACTTTTTGTAGGCAACAATGCATTTATAGGTCTATTAAACATAATGTCGCTAGGTATACATAAGTTCCTTTCCTCCACGAAACGTTCCATCAGGTTCTGTTAGCAGCGAATGCTTTTATTTCTGCCCAGGACATTTCCATGGCTTTGGCTTCTTTCAAAATCGAACACTTCCAGGCCATCTTAGGTCTTCCCCTGGCTCTGGACCCTTGTGGGTTCCCCTCTAATCCCTTTCTTGGAATACTGTCTCTAGGTGTTCGTAGAGTGTGGCCTATTCATTTCCACTTACGACGCTTTATTCGTGTTTCCATATTTTCTTCTTTGGTTTTTGCCAATAGGTCGTTGTTACTGATGGTGTTAGGCCAATAAATATGTAGCATTTGACTTGTATAGTGTGCGTTATTTGTTATGTAATTTGTTACCGCACAAACACGACTTTACGACATAATTGGGAAATATACCTAGAATACACGGCCCCAACTCCGTTACGATGGCGGTAACAAAAAGGTTTGCCGGCTAAACTGCAGTGGAGATGGGCAGGTTCTTTACGACCTTTGAGTTAGGGCTGTACTCCAGTAAAAGGGGTAAATGATGTTCAAATTGATGCGCTACCACATTCGAACTAGATCAGCAAAAACAAAAGCAGCACAGGTAAATGCACTCTGAATGTGGAAATAAATGTCTTCACCTTGCTACTTCTAACGCCTGAACGACCACAGGCCACATGATGTTGGGGGATGCGAGAATAAGGCCTCAATGATGTTTGCCACAGCCAGGGGTTGGCAATACGATATCCCCAGAACGGTTGAAGACGTACGGAACTTCTAATACAGGAACAACGGGACGAAACCCTCAACGTGCGAGATACATGACATCTTATTTAAGCTAGTGCTGGTATCTTCAAGAGTCCAATAAATGATCCGCCGTAGCGATAATTAAGGATCTCGCAATCCGCACGGTAACAGACTCCGACCACACTAACTTGCTTGCTTCACTTGAACCCCCAACAGCTAATGTTCACATCACAACGAACCCCCAAGGGTTGCCACAAAAACGAAACAGTTCTATTTCAAAAATAAAAATTGACGAAAGCACACAGATAATTCGAAGGGACGCAAACGCACACACGTGCTCTATAGCTCAGAGACGGGCGGTAATTTAATTCAGAAAACGCGGGCAGCCCAACAGCGGCTGCAGCGTCCTAAAATGCATCTCCTTTTAGCTTATGCGAAATCAGGAGCAATCAGGAATATCTGACTAAATTTCGCTTACAAAGGGGGACTCACATGTAAATCACAGCCTACTGGTCGGCGTCAAGAACTCATTAAAGCACGATAAAAGCCGATGGCATCACACATGCAGCCTGCAAAAGCAGAACAAAACTTGCTTTGTCAAACAAGCGTACAGAGAATTGAATTTCGACGAATATAAATGAATCTGCAATACGTTAGCATATAAAATAAACAGAAATAAGTAATAAGAAATTTTGAGTACACCACTGAACTATGAGTTTGAATTTGAAAACGCTAATCTTTAGGCTCAAAAGACGGAAAGTACTAGCTTCGAGAAATTGTTCTAACAAACTTTCCAAGTCTCGCAACCGTATAATAACATTGACTTGCCTTTTGTATTAAATAATCGTAATTTCGTACTGACAGAGTATTGTGGTGGGTTCCAGAATGTGTTGAGGAGACCAAGAGCCCATTTTTTTTTTGTATTCTGATTTTAACATCTGCGGTGGATCCTCCGTCTCTTGATATAATTCTGTCTAAGTAGATGAAGCTCTCGACCTCTGCGATAGGTTGGTTTTGAATAAGGAGCTGGTTGTTGCCTTGGTTGTTGGTGCGCATTTCTTGGGTTTTTCCTATATTTATTTACAGTCTGTTACGGTATTAAAAGAACTTTACGACACCCACCCAAGGTGAGCATCGCACCACGGAATCAGTCCTGAAAAACTGGCACACTTGCCCTGAAATCGGTTCGAAATAGGCTAAGGGGCCACGGCTGGGACGCTCAGGGAGTCGGGCGTGAGTCACACGATACGTTCTGGGCAAGCGCGTGGTGGCATAATATATACAGGGTATGTCGAAATCATGAGGGCGCCACCAAGCCTGTCTTAACCCGGCTAACCGGGCCTGGACGGTTAGACGGGAGCGAAGCATGCAAAATACTCCGCCAATAGGATTACTCAAGAGTTGCAAGGTCAAATAACAATTTCGGGATTGCCTTATGCAAGGATTGTAATTAGGTGTCAATCCGACCGCGACTACGCAGCTGTCTCACCCACCTGCACGCTCAAAGCTTCCTCGTTCCGTCGTACAATATTCAGTACAATGAAGGGGGCGTCTATCTGTAACAGAACATGCACAAGTCGAAACAAAACAATAGTTCCCTTAACTAACCAATCATATATTGAACTTCGGGTTACAATGGGGCAGCAGAGTGCGTCGCCCTATATCTATACTTAACCTATAATTAAGGGCACCAGCTGGCACGCGCGCTCTAAACTTAACGACAGATGTTGAACAGTAGTGAACAGTAATGAACAGTAATGAGCAGTAACGAGCAGTAATAAGTAGTAATGAGTACAAATATGCGCGTCGCCTTATGCGGCGGACAGCGAAGATTTAAATTAGCACTCGCGGCATGAACAGTCTGCAAGTCTGAATGAATGCACAAGAGCAGTAATAAGTAGTAATGAGTACAAATATGCGCGTCGCCTTACGCAGCAAACAGCGAAGATTTAAATTAGCACTCGCGGCATGAACAGTCTGCAAGTCTGAATGAATGCACAAGAGCAGTAATAAGTCCAAATATGCGCGTCGCCTTATGCAGCGGGCAGCGAAGATTTAAATTAGCACTCGCGGCATGAACAGTCTGCAAGTCTGAATGAATGCACTAGCGCAGTAATGAGTCCAAATATGCGCGTCGCCTTATGCAGCGGGCACCGAAGATTTAAATTAGCACTCGCGGCATGAACAGTCTGCAAGTCTGAATGAATGCACAAGAGCAGTAATAAGTAGTAATGAGTACAAATATGCGCGTCGCCTTACGCAGCGGACAGCGAAGATTTAAATTAGCACTCGCGGCATGAACAGTCTGCAAGTCTGAATGAATGCACAAGAGCAGTAATAAGTCCAAATATGCGCGTCGCCTTATGCAGCGGGCAGCGAAGATTTAAATTAGCACTCGCGGCATGAACAGTCTGCAAGTCTGAATGAATGCACTAGCGCAGTAATGAGTCCAAATATGCGCGTCGCCTTATGCAGCGGGCAGCGAAGATTTAAATTATCACTCGCGTTCACAGCGGTAATCAGGTTAAAGACACATACCTTAATGCGTAGGCGGCGAGGGAGCCTGGTACAGTTGAGTTGCGACAGGCTGCAGTCGTAGGTGGCAGGTACCTTCGATGTTACAACGGCTATAGGGATGAGTGCACAACCGCCTTAATGGCGACGTGAGACGCGTCCAGGACGCGTACAACGGGACGACGAAAAAATGGGCCACTTTCGTTCTGCGGAACAGATCCTCGTAGGTCGAGATGAAGGGGGCACGACCCCTTACTTACGGAAGCAGAAACTGGGCTCCAAACACCCACGCTACGCCGAAGACAATTCGAAAACTCCGACTCACTACCACCACACGAGCGTTCTTTGCAACGGGCTGCGGACAACTGCCACTTAGGGCGGAACCGTATGTCACATACGTGCTGAAGCAGCACTTCGACGGGAAAAAGGCTGACGCCCCCGCCAAGGGCGGGCGCGTTGCACGAACTCACACACTATCTGACCACTTGTTCGTTCGACGGCTCTCGGCTGAATGCCCAGAGGGAAGCGTTGGCAAAGGTCACCTTGGTCGCGTCCCCACGTGACTAAACCTCGGCGGCCAATCGCAAGGCGATAAAATGAAACAAATTAATGCCGGCCACGATGGTATCACGCCACAACAGCGTGCTTTCTAGAAGATTCGGAATTCGGAAAAACGCCATCAGAGGGGAGCTCCAACCGACGAAAAATACTGCTTTTGGAGCTAAATATGTGCGAAATCGTGATTCTGGAATTAGGCGATGGAGCCAAATAAAGAACTAAAAGGGTTTAGCATACGGGCACGCTGCCCTAAAGCCTAGGTGGCTATTTAAAATACCAAAATGACCTGAATCAAATGTGCGGAAGATAAGATTGAACCCGCGCGCAAAGATTGAAAATGGTTTCAACACAGCAACAAACTGCCCCAAAGGCGTGAAATGCAATTAAGCATCTAAAACAGCAAAATGACTTAACAAGTCCTACTTTAATCGCTTCTTCTTCTTCTAGGCGTTTTAGTTTTTGGTTTACGTCATTGAAAGTGTTTAATTTCAGATGTCGTCGGCATGATCTAAGTCTTCTAGTCTGTGTTGTAAGTTCCATACTATGCTTCGCTGTGTATTATTTGTCTTTGTCATGACTGAATCTAAGACTAAATTGACCAACAATGGTGACAGAATACATTCTTCTTTTACCCCTGTGTTGACGGGAATTGGGTCACTTGCTATTCCTTTATGAGTGACTCTGCATGTGGTGCATTTATACAACTCTCTAATTAGATTCATTATCTTTGCCGGTACTCCTTTTTCATGTAGTACATGCCAAATTGCTGAGTGATGTAGACTGTCAAATGCTCTTTGGAAATCTACAAAGAGGAGGTAAAGTGGAGACCGCCATTCAAAAGATTGTTCAATAATTAGACGTAGGGTATTTATTTATTCTATGCAAGAACGGTGTTGTTTGAAACCGGCTTGTTCTTTGCGTAGTTTCGGTTATAGATCTCCTTATATTCTTGTTAATATAATTTGTACCAGAATTTTCTTGATGGTGCTCAACAACGTAATACCCATCCAATTTTTGCATTTGGTCTGATCTCCTTTTTTAGGTAATTTAATGGTAGCTGGATTACTGCTATTAGTAGATGGTGGTTACTTGCTATGTCTGCCCCTCGGTAGCTACGCACATCTGACAGTGATCTTCGCCACTTTCTACTCATGGCCAGATGATCAATTTGGTTGGCGGAACGATTGTCTGGAATAGCCAGGTTACCTTTTGCATTTGTTTGTGCGGAAACAGAGTTGTGGTTTAAGCACAGATCGGTAAAGAGTTCGCCGTTCTCGTTCATTTGGCCTAGGTCATGTTTCCTCATTACAAATTCTATATTTGTCTTATCGCTTCCTACATTGGCGTTCAAGTCGCCCATAAGTAGAATATCAGCTTTCTTTGTTTTATGTATGGTAGTCGTCAAAGCGTCGTTAAAGTCTTCTCTGTCCTCTATGTCTGCTGCCTGTGTTGGGGCGTAACATTGGTTGACTGTGATTTTTCTTGTGGATGAATGAAATCTTGCAGTGATTATTTTGCTAGGTGATTTACCAATAATATCATCAATAGATGTATTCCTGTATTCAAGTAAAGCTATATAGGCATCTTTGTTATTAAATTGAACATTTTTTAATAGTCTGCATGCGTCTTTCAACCATGCAATTTGATCTAGCATAAGCGCTAGACGTTACATATAGAAAATTCCGCTTTTAGAAAATTCTTTAAATGTATAGCTACCAAACTGGACCATTATCACTGTATAATCTCAAAGGGACTCCAAATCTGCCAAAATTAGATTTTAGGGCAATAATTGCAGCTTTGCTAGTAAGACTTGGTACATATTTAGTTCTATATTATGTTGATATTTAATTTTTGATATACTTTATTTGTTATTAAATAAATAAATAGGGACCCACAACACAGTTGAGTTTGATTTGTTTACTTTTGGGCTAATTAAAAATTATGATTGTTTAATTAATTAATTGCAATAATAGTATGGTGCCTTCTACATTTTATTCATTGGCAACTTATTAAAATTTTGCGCCGGTTAGCTATTGAGACTCCAATATCAAAGGGTTAGGTTGTTACACAGTATAAATTTTACCATTGTATAGCAAATGCACGATTTTAACGAATGACAGATAACCTCAAAAACTTACTTTAAATAAGGCTGTTCCGAATCACCGAAATTCAGCGCATTCTGACCAAAAGTAAACTAACAACTAAACAGTTCACCTCAAGTAAATAATAACAGTGCAATTCAAATAATTAAGTTGTTTGCCTAACTTGGAATTTGTTTCCTTTAAAGGGACGTCAACTGGTAGCATTCCACTGTTAGTTGCTACTAACGTTCATTAAATAAACTGTAACAAAAGCTAAGTAGTTATACAAGTTATGATACTTTGAAAATATGCCGGTTACATAACCGTGGCATAATAAATTAAAACAGTGGGCTATTTGAGACATTTTCAAAAATAAAAGAAAAAGTCATTTTGTGTTTTTTTAGAAAACCATTTCGTCTTGCTGGCGTCCAGCGACGAAATAAGTTGGGTGTTCTTTCTAAGCTCTGCGATTTACAAATTCAAGACCTCTTTTCTGTAAGAATTGAGGTTACATTCAATTGTATTGTAATGGTTTTTTAGGCGAATTGATTTTTTTACCATAGCTTTATTAATTATAGAAAAGCCGTTATAATTCTAACTGGTAGGTACATACTTCTGGAATTATTATTTATTCTAATGGGTATTTTTCCAATTCAGCTTTTTTTGTCTTCGATTAACTATTCCTTTTTTGATGCCGTCGAAGTGCGGTGATTCAAGTTTTGGTTGAATACTCTGCGTCTCTGCAAAGCTTTCCGAGCGACTGAGCTGGAATTAACTACGGTGGCGAACTTAAAACAGATGGCTATAACCAATCCTTACTACAACCTTCGGCTTTGTCGCTCTATCGATGGCGATGCTTCAAATTGAAAAGATATTCGGCTCTGTAGACGGGGTAGCAGTTTTTGGCGGTATTGTGTCTGCTGGTCGGCCCTGTGTGCTAGTGTAGGCTTTCAACTATCCCTCAAGGAGAAATTCGAACAACCTGAAGTAGGCTAAAATTATAAATCGGTGTGAAACGTATGAACTTTTGCTCACCTTATATAACTTGCTTGTAAAGCACCATAAGTAAATTCAATTACTTTTTCCTGTTGGGAGCACAGGCTGATTAAATAACCATGGGTTATGTCAGATAAATGTCATTTAAAGTGTATTGTGATTCTACTGGTTTGTAAAACCATGGACGCTTCTTATACGAAAGAGGTAACAATTGAATTATTATTGAACATTGAACGAAATATATTGGCGAACTTATATAGGTTAAGAAACTATAAGGAGCTCTTTAATTTCTCTCACCTATTCGCAAAAATTTTAAAAGAAAAAGTAAACACTTCAATTAATTCTTAAATTAATTTAACTTCAATTCCTTATTTTCTTATTCTACGACATTCCCAAATTGCCATAACAACTACATTTCGACCATAAGATGCATGCTTGAGTATAATAATATGTTTGTATATATTGTTCCCTGATTACAATTTATTAAAATTGTTGGCGCCCAATACTTTCTTTCTTAGCGTGAATCTGAAACCTTTATGCAAAAGTGAAGTAAGCAAAAAACCCACATTTATTATACCCATATCGCAGCCGAGAATTGAGCTAGTCGGAATTATGTGAGCCTTCTAAAGGTAGGTCGCTTGTAGTCGGTACACATAGGTTGTATTTGTTTTTCTTGCTTGCAAAATCGACTTCCGGTTTCTACATAAAAGGACGACGCAAAGCTCGTAATTTCCTCCTGGAGCGCTTTCAGCGGCTGCTATGGATCTCTGGACCACTAACGAAGCCTTCCTCAGGTGTTGCAAGTTGCTGTCCGCCTCTCGTAGCTACCAGCCTTTTCAAATCAGGACCATGGTTGAAAGTGACGCCAATCTCGTACCTCTCTTCTGGGGATATTTTAGCTGCTGCTGCCTTCTTGTAAATCATAAACAAAAGCTGCTCTAAACGCTGCACTCTGCTATCTGCTTCCCCCAGCTCCAAAACTTGCTAAAACTTAGCTTCGAAGACAATCACAATAAGGCGAAGCTTCACTTTAATTTTCTCTGGGACAGCAGTATGAAACACTTCCAAATTAAGCACAAAATCAATTCAAAAACGGGGAGCCATAATTACACACAAGCTTTCGGCTTGGCTTTCCCAGTCAACAACAACAATTGATCATTTAGATCACCATAGCAACGAGTTAAACAATTGCTTTAAGTAAGTTTTTACAATGGTTGATCCTTTACTACTAAATTGTTTTCCTAAATGGCATTCAGGAACATTCTAACCGCACTTTGGTTGCATCTTCTCACTTTTAGTTAAATGAACTCTGATTATTGTGTCTTCTTTAATTCTCAGGTTGTATGCTCTTTGCATTCTTGTGCTTCCTTACACTGCTTAATAAACCTTTAGCTGCGTTATCGATTGTTGGCATAATGCTATGACTTCTAACCGCTGCATAAAAAGTCTGTGACGCTTCGAAACATCTCTGCACTTAAACGAATTCATTATCGTGTCTTGACGTTACACAATTAATCTGTCAGTCATCACAAATTAGTTACATTTGCCATACCGAGCACAAATATTGAATATAAGCTGAACGCAACCCTCACGATACTGTTTTATTTAATTACTAACCACTGTTAATTAAATTACAGTTATTGCTAATCGTGTCTCATGTAATTATCAATGTTTACCAGTGACTTATATTGTTGCAATAAATATAATACCAATTCTGGGCCTATTTGAATCTTTTCTTAGTCTGTGTACGTTAGCAATGCAACCATAATTGTTGTAATCATCATACAATTACAATATATTTACTGAAATAATCACTAATTAGTAGGAAGTCTTTCCCTTTAAAATGCCATGGACCATCAGGGACATCTCTTAAAATTAAAGGTTCATAAGAAGGTTTATTTTGGAATTTTAAACATTTATCACAATTTATAACAGTATCTGTTATTTCTTTATTTATAAATGGCCAAAATATAACATCTTTGGCTCTAGATTTGAACTTATCAACTTCTAGATGATTTTAATGCATTAACTGTAACATTTCTTTCCTTGATAATTTGGAACTACGACTGCATTATTTTTAAATAACAAATTGTTAAATGTAAATACTTTTATTTGTTCCTCACTTGCAAACATCAATTTATCAAGTCACTGTATTCACCTTGAAAATGTTTCATAACTGGCTAGCCAGTAAATTTTTTACTGGCTAGCCAGTTATATTTTACAAGCGTGCTCATAGATAAATGATAGCGTGCAAAGCCAGAGTTGTCTTCCTTAGTATGTGTCACATTGATGAATTTAGTTGCTTGTCAGTTTGACATTTTGAATAAACGGTAAATTTCTAGTTATTTACAAGTGAGGAACAAATAAAATATTCAACAATACACGCCAGGTAACCATTTTTACTGGCTCAAGGATATGACAGGCTCGCCTCACGGCTCGCCAGTCATCTCAATCCTATCGCCAGTAAAAACTGTTTTACCTGGCTTGTAATGTAAAATACTATATCTTTTATCGAATAAAAATATTTCACACTATTTGGAATTCGAACTTTTTCATGCCATTCAGTTTATACATATTTAATAACTAATGATAAATCAGGATCTTCTTTTCTTTCTTAAATAATTCAAGTTTATTATCGGACATAGGCAAATGATTGAAAATCATGCATAAATGTAAATTTACGTCTTTGTTTATATCTGCCAAGCTTTTATAGTTTTTAACAAGTGATCTTGACAGTGCATCTGCTATCAAAAGTTCTTTACCAGGTTTGTATTTCACGACAATATTGTAAGGTTGTAATCTTAACGTTAACCTGTGAAGCCTTAAAGGTGTGCCATTTTAATGATTTCTTGAAAATATTTTCTAATGGTTTACGATCACTTTCAACCATAATGGTTTTTCCAAAAATTAATTGATGAAACTTTTCACATCCGAAGACTATGGCCACTAATTATTTTTCAATTTCTGCCCACATTTTGAACGAGAGCTGTGGATGAATATACAACAGGTAAGTTATCTTGTAAAAGTAAAGCTCCCAACCCTACGCTACTACTATCTACAGCACAATCGGTTTATTCACATCATAATATCGGGTTTAAAAATTACAATCGCATTTAACAATAAATCTCTCCACATAATATCAATATACGCCCCCGACACAAGCAAACCCAACGAAGAAGCCAAGGGCTTCTACGACCAACTACAGATGCAGATAGACAAAACACCCCACACCGAAAAATTACTTATAATGGGAGACCTAAACTCTCGCATCGGAGACGACATAATAGAAGGAGTTAAACAGAAATACAACGAAGCAACAAGCAATGCGCATGGAGACATGCTAGTAGAACTGTGCGCACACAATGAGCGAAGAATCAACTACATCTTCTTCCCTCAAAAACAACAATACAAAATAACATTTATCGACACCCGGAATAATAGCACCGTTAACCTAAGGCCGCACTGCATGTGGGTAGTGGGTAGCTTGGAGGCTAGAGAGTAGAAGCTAGTAAATAGAGGGTGGATATACTCCGCTCGCACTGCCCGGTGGAATAATATATGTAGCAACGTAGGTTGTTACCGTCGCTATGACTGTAAAAGGAGAAAAGCAAATGCAACGGACTTCTCAGTCGGAGCTGGTCGTGGGTCAAACGAAAGACCCTAATCTTAAGCTGTAAATAACAAAAAATAATATATGGGCGCCAAGTAGTAGGTAACCCGGAACTTTGCTAATCAAAAAGGTACATGACGATAGTTGCTACTAACCAATCCTGAAAGACAATAGAGGCAACGGCAAGGGTAGTAAATACTCAACAATAAAAAAATAAACAAACAAACATGGCAAACCAGATGTGTAATTAATTCATAAATGATTAGAGTAAATAACACAGGGAAAATATCAGAACATAAAGAGTGTATTTATATATAATTTAATTAATTAAAGTATGAATGTTTAATGTAAATAAATATTATAAAGAAATAAATTACAGATTGACTGTCAAATTGGCAATTTGCATTACCATAAGGTTGTCGGTAGCACGTATGAACACGACAATATTATTACAGATTACATTTTGGGTGTCGAGCTGAACTCGACGCTAAACCCACTAATGCAAGAGCATTCAGATGTTTACAATAATTAACAATATCGCTCTCAGAGACTCAAGATATTGTTTCTGATTATAGGGCCCTTTATAACCCGGAATATAACTTGTAGTTGATTTAAATCTCTTAATTTTTCAATGTGTCGAATAATGGTAAGTAACTGCCGAGATTAGCATTTCTTCCAAGATTGAACGGGTGGTGGTTAGCTGCAATTATCGAACACAACTGATTCACTTGCTACTTGCGTGGCGACTCGCTAGGCTAGTTGGGTAGGTTGGCGGGAACAATGCGGCCGGCGCCAATCCGGCAGTATGTGACGGAAAGGTACCTCGCGGGTTACTCAATGGGTTGCTTGGCAGGTCGCCACCCACTACTCTCCGGGTAAACAACTTGCACTGCGGCCGCACTTTTATAGACTAAATAATTACGAACAGAACCATTTTGCCAACCCAAATTGTGGACGTGAGAAGCCTATCGTCGGCAAACATTGGGTTCGATCATAATCTGGTCCTCTGTAAATTGCGGATTAAGGCTACGCCAGCAAACAGGCATCCGCCACTCCTCAGCGAGAAGTTTAATATGGACTCCTTAATCAACGAGAGCACACGCAAACTATAGGAAAATAGACTAGAACAACATATGTCAAACAATCCAGTCACAGAAGAAGACAGCGTGGACCACAATTGGGACAAGATCAAAACGATTATCTACATAACAGCGAGAGAAGCCGTCGGAACTCGAACAGTAAACCTAAACGCCAAACCAAAACCTAAGCCTTGGTTTAACAAAGAGATAAAGCTACTATCACAGACTAAGAAAAAAGCATACCTGCAGTATAAAAACAAATGGCAGACGAGCATAAACACTATAAAGAAATAAGAAACCAAGTTAACAACAGAATAAGAGAAATTAAGAAAGAATACTGCGATAGTAACAGCAGCGAAATCGAATACGACATGTATGGAACGCAAAAACGAGTGTAGAAGATCTTACGAGGCATGAAAAAGACGGTGAACGAAAACATCAGATAAACACCATAAAAGAAAGCGAATGGGTTGAATGTCTCGAACGTTGACGCACATACAAAGGACAGCCCAAAAAATCAAGAACTCGACGAGGAACTTACAGGAGAGGAAACAGGAAACAATACGCCAGAGGAGAAAGTTTAAAAAACATAAAAACACCAGGCATAGACGATATACCTAACGAATTCATTAAATACGGAAGCAAACCCCTAACAGGAGAACTAATAAAGCTCTTTAATACAATTTTGAAATAAAACACCGTATAGCTGGAATGGAGGAAAAGCATCACCATACCAGTATTTAAAAAATCTGTAAAATGTTTTACCCAGAACTTTCCTCGTCCACATTGTGACAATAAATAATTTTAAAAATCAAATTAACTTAGGAGTAAAAATATCTTCACGGTCCAATTAATTAAATAAATTTTCAAATAAAAGAAAACGTTACCGGTGGTCGAATTCGAACGACAGGCGGACCGCATGTGCAGCCCAAACGTTTTATGGAATAATCTAAGGGGCTCGGCAGTTTCTACCTGCGCCACGAAGGACCGACCTTTCGAAATTCTCCGTCGCAGCTATATTTAGTAACGCGCTAATCTGTCTCCTTTTTATAGTGAAAAACAGTTATTCTGTATCTATTGGCTCCCATTTTTGGTAAGAATAAAGCCTGCACTATGTACAACTTTGACCTATTACTAATTTTAATGAAAAATAAACAAAATTTTATTTTTTACGGTGCTCACCCTGTACATATTTGTCTGAAATTTTCCCGGTTTCATTCCAGGTATATATTGTCATGATACACTACGTGTTGGTTTTGGATAAATTTGGAATCTATAAAAGAAATTTGGGATATTAATACAATCTATTTTGACCCGTTCAAAAGGTAGAGTTGATTAATGAATATACGTGGTTAAAATAGAAGTGAAATATCAATAAGTAGGCACAAGAAATGAAGTATAAGTTACAGAAGAGAATTGGAAGATGGAAAATCTAAACAGAACTACAAGAAGACAATATAGAGGTGAACAATTAAGATTTGGATTAAAATAGCTTTATTTGGAAGGATACAATTAACAAGGAATTACATCAGTTTGAGTATTGCTGAATACTGGGTTCGTGGAGGCGTTCTGAAGACGAGAGGATCCATTCAAGGAAGATAGCTGAGGGACGACCGTATTCGAAGGATTCTGTTGGTTACTGACGACAGAGGTTGGTAAATCTTGGAGCATGGGAAAAGGTGTGACAGTTGGAGTTCATCTGTGATAGCTAACTTACCAGAGAGCTGTTTGAAGGAGGGCGATTCTGGAAGGTACCAGGTGTGTGAGCAGAGTGGGACACAGTCTGTCCTGATAGCTGCCGGGAGTTGGAGCGTTGATAGATGTTGGTCAGTAGGAAGTAACTGTCAATGTTTGTGAGCAGGACGTTACAACAACAATAAGAAAGGGTCCAAGCCGCTTACTTCAGAGGGATTGCTGTGTTGGAAGTGATGTAAGATCAGTACAGGGTGGGTAGTAATCTTGTTCTATCAACGCTAAAAAAAATAAAAGACAATTTAAAAAGTGCAGTTAATTATAAACAATTACTTACCGTATCATATAAAGTTAATAGTATAAAAATAGAATTGAGCATTTGTCATATTTGATTTGAGATTGGTTCTTGACATTTAAATTGACATAAGAGGTGACAAATAATTTAGGTGCACCGTTGAAAAATATTTGCGAATCAAATTTACATAACAAAGCGACTAGATAAGCGAACTCAAAGCCCTGAAAGAGTTTCAAGTGTTATCATTTTATAAATTGAAATTTTTGATAATATCAAAGGCATAATTCGCTTCAAAATAGAGTAGCCAGTGCATAGTTAAATAGACGCCGTAACGTATAACCTTAGCAATATATAATGTGTATGCAAAATATTGTCTTCCTCTGATAAATATTTTTTTAGTTATATCGCCAACAGACAGACAGGTGGAATTGAGAAAACCTGTTTTTCATCATCTAGGGATCCTGAAACGTGAAGATCTGAAGAAATCTCGGAAGGTGATTTTTTCGTGATTACAATACTTCATTCGTCTTTCAGACGAGGCAAGTAAAAAGGGAGCAAGAAACACCCCTCAAACTATAGAGGAATAACACTGTTAAGTTCGACAAGGAAGTTATTTACCAGCATACTGGCAGACGAAATAAGGAGCCGCATAACAATGAACAAAGGTTTCAGAAAAAATAGATCAACTATTGATGCTATATTTGCACTTCGACAAATAACAGAAAACTCCTTACAATATAACCAAAGAGTACTATTTATAGTACTCTTTGATATTATAACACACCCGCGTACATATGTTTCATCGACCTCACAAAGGCATTCGACCGAGACGCCTACCCGACATCTTAAAAATATTCAAATAAAAATCAGTACCATCTGAATATATACAGACCATACAAAATCTAAAATCAGATAATACTACCAAAATAAAAGTAATGAATAAACTCATAAACGATGTACAAACACCTACCGGCATCAGGCAAGGAGATAGCCTTAGCCATCTGCTCTTTAACCTAATAATGGATAAAATCGTGACTGCAGTCAAAATTAAAGACAATGTATACAATCTAGGACACCATCATATAAAAATTCTCTGCTACGCCGATGACGCCACACTCTGTTATATACGCCTTTAAAGAAGAGGCCCACAAATACAACATGATAATATCAACAGACAAAACCAAGTGCATGACGATAGCAAAAGAGCCTCTCCGATGTAAAGTAACCGTTGATAACACAGTAATAGAGCAATTCGTGTCGTTCAACTACCTGGGAGTACAAATCTCGAGCTATAGAGACCTTACAGGCGACGTAAAACAACAAGTTACTAAGGCAGCAGCGATTTCCGGACACCTGAAACACACCATATGCAAAAACAATAACATATCGTTAGAATGTAAGACGAGAATATACAAAACATGTGTCAGACCCATGATGACATACGCAGGAGAAGCCACAGCGGACATAGCAGCTACGAACAGACTCTTGAGAACCAACGGAATGAAAACTTTGAGACCTACACATTGTTAGACAAAAAAAGAAGTTTGTAAGTGTCCATGGGAGAAGACTGCAGGGTATCACTGGCAACGATCAGTGATATGCGATCCTAGTGATTGCATCCTTCTCGTGGTGGCCCCGTTGAGACTGAACCCCGCGGATCTAGACTGGGAAGTCGATAAACATCCCCCAAGCCCAGCTGTCGTGTCGTGGCTAAGGGTCTGCACTTGGGATAACGATGCCGGCAAAGACGAACCTCTGGTCACGTCATTGCCGTTATACCATACATGGATATATCTGCTGTAGGCATGTATTACGGGAGATATCTGTGCTGGGGGTCTTGGCTTCACCGCCCATACCAAGAGGAGAAAACCTCAATAAAAATCCTAAATCTCACGGCGGGGGACCAGGCTCAAGAGATGCATGGCTGTCTAGAAGATCAGCCTTTCTGGTTCCAAAATCCCCTTTTCGAATGTGTTATGCGACCCGTGCAAAGCAGAGCATCAACAGGTGTAGGCGCAGGGGCTTATAATATGCGTCATGAACGGAGCCTTCTGGATACCAGGCGCCCTCCAGAAGTATTTAGCCAAACCTTTTACAGTTGAATTAAATACTCAATTGTATGGATTTAATAACTGTTTTTTTACAGGGTGAAGACGACACACTGATGGAGTCATCACCGCTTCCGACCACTGATGCTCAGACTTCGGTGACCGAGATAAAAATGGAACAGTGTGCCTCTACTGCAGAGTTGACAGTCCAGACTTCCAGTCAAGGACAGTCTTCCGAGCAGGAAAAGGCCGCAACCGGAGCGGACATAGCCGATAAACTAGGCAAAGTGTCCCTCAAAAAGGTCCAACTTACAGCCAAGGAACGCAGAGAACGCGCCAAGCGAGCCTGCTAAGCCAAGGGCATTAAGTACGACCCAAACTTTAAAAGAAAGCAGAAGATGGAGAAGAAGAGGGCAGCAGACCCAGCTTCGAAATCTGAAAAACCTGCAACCAACCAGGGACAAAAGAGGCAACGCTCTGACGAAGCCACTCCCTCCCCGGCAAACGCCAAAAAGAGGCCCAGGCAGAAAGTAGACAAGCCGACCTCACCAACGGCAGGCACCAGCAAGCTTGATTTTGCTGAGGCAGCCACTACGGTGAAGATGGCCATCTACCCTGCTCCATATCCAGACGTCAAACTGACAAAGGAACAAGGTGACCTAGTCAGAGACAGTCTGATAAACCTCATCTTCCAGATGGAAGAAGAAGAGAACACACCTCTCTTTACCAGCCACTATCTCGAAGCTGGTACATACGTGGTTGCGTGCAAGGACGAACTCACAAAACACTGGTTAAGTGAGCAAGTACCTAAGCTGCACCCGTGGACCAATGCCAAGCTGGAGGTAAAAGAGCGGGCAAAAGTTATTAACTCCGTCCGGGTAGTGTTCAACGTCCCCAAGTGGTACGACAAACAGAAACCCGAGGTTATTCTCCGTTTGATCGGAAAACAAAACAAACGGAAGGCAGCTCTCCAAACCGATACCTGGAGAATACTCAACGTCACTCCACTAGAAGATGGCGGTAGAACGTTCGCAGCAATGATAGATGACAGGGCAAAACAAGCACTAACATCCATCAACTGTGTAGCGCACCTAGGCCTCAACAAGGTCACTTTCCTTATCCGCTCCAAGGATAGCAAAGAAGAACCTGAAAGTAGTGCAAATTAACCTCCACCACTGCAAATCTAAGCAGAAAGCTGCTAGCAGATGACATCGATTTAGCACTGATCCAAGAACCATGGATAGTTAAGGGACAAGTCCGTGGATTAGGGGGTGCTAAAGGTAAGCTTATTTATAATCATGCAAGTCCTAGAACATGCATACTTATAAGAAATAATCTAGACTGTTTACCACTAATGGAATTCTGTTCTAGAGACATAACCACAATTAAAATAAAATGGAATAACGATAAAGGTTGTGACCAAGCCATTATAAGCTCCGTCTACCTTCCATCCGATTCCAGGGACCCACCGCCTAGCGAGGAACTAGAGAACCTAGTATCATCTGCCTCCCAAGACGATCTAGACCTCATCCTAGGCTGCGACGCAAACTCTCACCACACCATTTGGGGCAGCACCAACTGCAACATAAGAGGTGAATCACTTTTAGAATTTATCTTAACTAACAATCTAGTAGTAGTCAATAAAGGTAACAC